>OX155952.1:26796335-27010528 GCA_944548615.1 Micropterix aruncella | reverse complement strand
TATATATATATATATATATATATATAATATATATATATATATATATATATATATATATATATATATATATATATATATATATATATATATATATATATATATTTATATATATATATATATATATATATATATAATATATATATATATATATATATATATATATATATATATATATATATATATCTATATATATAAATATATATTATATATATATAATAATATATATATACTATATATATATATATATATATATATATATATATATATATATATATATATATATATATATATATATATATATATATATATATATATATATATATATATATTATATATATATATATATAATATATATATATATATATATATATATATATATATATATATATATATATATATATATATATATATATATTATATATATATATATATTGAAATTATGTAATTGAAATTATGTTTATCACTAAATAAATGAAATGATAAAATAATGAAAGGGCACTTATCTGGTCTGTGGTGACCAGGAGTGACTCCCACGCCTTCTCTTCTCCTCCCTCAGTTGTTCTGCTGGTGCTTCCTGCTGAGGCACTAGAACCCGATCAAAATGGCCTCCCACCGTCTCCCCCAGCGGCAAACACAACAATGCGAGACGAGAATGAATGCTGGAAAATAATAGGCGATTAGTGTTTCTTAAATATTAATGATTGTTATAAAATGTATATCAATATTTCGGCTCAGCCGTCGTCAAGATATGTGACATTTCTGAAATCGAACAATTCGTTGAAAATTTAAATTCAAGGAATCGAACAAAAAGAAATGGATTAATAATATTTTACACGATTTAGTTAAGGTACCATAACCAACCGTGCAAAACGTTATTTTAAAATGAATGATTATAAATTAAAAGAAAAAGCATTTGATGATTATGATAATATGATAAACCTTATTAATTTTGCCTATTGAGACCGGAACCTTTGCAAGCGCCTAAAATATAAATATAAGCCAATTCCCAAGATTTGACGTCCCTTTCTTTTGCATTATCCCCAAGGCATTTTATTATTTTAACTTTAAAACTTTGATCAAAAGATAAATTATGCGCCCTGGCATGCAAAGATATTGGGAGTTGGCTTTCATTTCCTACACTAGCCCTATGATTATTTAGTCTAATATTAAGTGGTGTTGTTGTTTCACCGATATAAAAATATATATATATATATATATATATATATATTTATATATATATATATATATATATATATATATATATATATATATATATATATATATATATATATATATATATATATATATATATATATATATATATATATATATATATATATATATATATATATATATATATATATATATATATATATATATATATATATATATATATATATATATATATATATATATGTATATGTATATATATATATATATATATATATATATATATATATATATATATATATATATACATATATATATATATATATATAAATATAGTATATCAACTTCTGTGCAGGACTTGTGATGCCTTTTATATCGGTGAAACAACAACACCACTTAATATTAGACTAAATAATCATAGGGCTAGTGTAGGAAATGAAAGCCAACTCCCAATATCTTTGCATGCCAGGGCGCATAATTTATCTTTTGATCAATGTTTTAAAGTTAAAATAATAAAATGCCTTGGTGATAATGCGAAAGAAAGGGACGTCAAATCTTGGGAATTAGCTTATATTTATATTTTAGGCGCTTGCAAAGGTTCCGGTCTCAATAGGCAAAATTAATAAGGTTTAACATATTATCATAATCATCAAATGCTTTTTATTTTAATTTATAATCATTCATTTAAAATAACGTTTTGCACGGTTGGTTATGGTACCTTAACTAAATCGTGTAAAATATTATTAATCCATTTCTTTTTGTTCGATTCCTTGAATTTAAATTTTCAAAGAATTGTTCGATTTCAGAAATGTCACATATCTTGACGACGGCTGAGCCGAAATATTGATATACATTTTATAACAATCATTAATATTTAAGAAACACTAATCGCCTATTATTTTCCAGCATTCATTCTCGTCTCGCTTTGTTGTGTTGCCGCTGTAGGAGACATTCAGGTTCCAATACCACAGCAGGAAACACCTAGCAAATACTGAAAGAAGAGAAGAAAAAGGCGTGGAGTCACTCCTGGTCACCACAGACCAGATAAGTGCCCTTTCATTATTTTATCATTTCATTTATTTAGTAATAAACATAATTTCAATTTGAAAAAATAATAATTTACACATTTACAATCAAATATTAAAATATTACCTAATTTTAATTATGTTGCAATCACATCCATTATGTACACTCAGTGGTTAAACCAAATAAATTACCATTCACTTAAGACAGCTAAATTCACGGGACACGTTGAATTTCTTTCTAAATGTTTAGAAAACAACATTTGCCCTAAAGGGTTATTACCAAAATTTCCTTTCGCAGCAATTAGTACAGAAATTCAATATGATTTCACCGCAATCCGTTTAAGGTATTCAATGGAAATTACGTCTGTTTTGCGAAATGAATATCAAATTTTAGTTGATAAACATTTAAACTCACTGTGTTTTTATGTTAACATGATAACAACACATTCTCCTTTCTTATTTCAAGAAGCTCATAAAATAGTTAACAATTCTGTAACAGATTTACGAAATATTAGATTAAAACACGATAAAAAGTTCCTTAATTTACTAAAGAACTTTCAGAAAATTTGCATTATCCCAAGTAACAATACACGAAACATTTTGAATCCAGTTTCCATTTCAAATTACAGTCATTCCAATGTTAACAAAACAAGGAATTCAAATTCACTTCGAAATGTTATCCCAGCAGTTCACCAAGGTACTCTTTCCTCTCCGATGCACACCCTATCAGTAAACCAAATTACTAACAATATATTTCCATTAGTATCAGATTCCGTACCAATACGTGCCACATTAGTAAACCAAATTAATAACAGTATAACACCATCAGTATCATATTCTAATAATATACAAGGTCCATCTCCTAGAGAAAAAAATGCTGTTAAAAACTTGTCATCCAAAGTAATTAACCACAATGAATATTTAGTATTAGCTAAAGGTCTAAATTTCACACCGACTCAAAATGTGAACCATTTTAGTTTTGGTAATGATGTTGTTAAATTTTGTCGTAATTTAAGATGGCGCGAATTTTGGCATTCAAATCAAAAGAATAACAATAATAATATTAAATTACACAATGCACTATCTCAATTTCGTCCACACTCTAATAAAGAACCCCCTCCATTACCAAAAAATCATCCGGTAGAAAATTTTATTACTATTTTATTAAACAAAGTAACACAGCCATCTTTCCTAAATAGCCTCAAACCAACATCAAACTTGTCAGTAGATGAACGTGCAGCTCTTGAGAGTCTTAGCAAGGATACCAGCATCGTCATTTTGCCGGCTGATAAAGGTTCCACTACTGTCATACTTAACAAAACTGACTATGTTACTGAAGGCTTGAGACAACTTAGAGATGAAACTTTCTATAAAAAACTATCCAGAGATCCAAACAAAATTTTTGCAATGAAAATAAAAAAATATATTGAACAAAATAAATCAAATGAAAAATTATCAGACGAAGATGTTAAAACTTTAATTCCTGATCCTATCCGAACTCCAAATTTTTACCTATTACCTAAAATTCACAAGCCTAATAACCCTGGACGACCGATAGTCGCAAGCTTTAACTCTCCGACAGAAAGAATTTCGGCTTTTGTAGATTATTTTTTACAACCTTTTGTGAAAAATCTAAATTCTCATATCAAAGACAGCTATCATTTTATTGATATTTTAAAGAATACTGTAATTCCAAAGTCAGACGACCTATTATTTGTTACTATTGACGCCATATCCCTGTATACCAATATTCCTCATAATTTAGGATTGGAAGCCATTTCTTATTTTCTTGATGAGAGACCTCATCCTCAAATACCTTCTACAGATTTTCTTTGCAAATTAGCCGAGTTTGTCTTAACGTGTAATGCTTTTTCCTTTGAAGATGAATTTTATCTTCAAATTAAAGGGACTGCTATGGGAACTCGAATGGCGCCTTCGTATGCCAACCTTTTCATGGGATTATTCGAGCAAAATTTTCTTCAAACGCAAAATTTAAAACCCATATTATGGTATAGATTTATTGACGACATAGTAATGATTTGGCCACACGGACAAACTACTCTAACAACCTTTCTTGACGACCTAAATAATTTTGGCCCTTTAAATTTCACTCATACCATTTCTAAATCACAAATTACTTTCTTAGATGTTGATTTAACAATTTCCGAAGGTAAAATTAAAACCGCGATTCATATAAAACCTACAAATAAAGAACAGTATTTACACTTTGATAGCTGTCATCCATTTCACACCAAGAGATCCATTCCCTATTCAATGTCAATTCGCGGACACCGTTTAGTTAACAACAAAGAAAATTTAGATAAATATCTCAATAATCTAAAGCAATCTCTTCTTGAAAGAAAATACCCTGCTCCTCTATTGGATAAACATATTCTAAACTCTGAAGTAAAATATATACCAAAACCTAAAATTACTTCAAATAAAAATAATAATAATAATAAAATCTTTCTTAGCACCACTTATTTTCCTGGTGCTGAGAAACTGCGAGATATATTATCTGATTTATTCCCCATCATTTCTAATGATGCATCCACTAAGGATCTCTTAGATTCACCGCCAATTTTATCTTTCCGCAAACCACCTAATATTAGATCAATATTAAACAAAACAAAAAATAATCAAAATTTCTCTATTGGTAATAATACTTTTGGTCTTCAACCTTGTGGTCGTCCACGTTGTAAAACGTGTCCTCTGTTAGATCTAAGTCCTTTTTTTACCAGTCCAAATACTACTAATAGTTACAGGGTTCCCTTTCATTGCAGTTGTATTTCAAAAAATATAGTATATCAACTTCTGTGCAGGACTTGTGATGCCTTTTATATCGGTGAAACAACAACACCACTTAATATTAGACTAAATAATCATAGGGCTAGTGTAGGAAATGAAAGCCATCTCCCAATATCTTTGCATGCCAGGGCGCATAATTTATCTTTTGATCAATGTTTTAAAGTTAAAATAATAAAATGCCATGGTGATAATGCGAAAGAAAGGGACGTCAAATCTTGGGAATTAGCTTATATTTATATTTTAGGCGCTTGCAAAGGTTCCGGTCTCAATAGGCAAAATTAATAAGGTTTAACATATTATCATAATCATCAAATGCTTTTTATTTTAATTTATAATCATTCATTTAAAATAACGTTTTGCACGGTTGGTTATGGTACCTTAACTAAATCGTGTAAAATATTATTAATCCATTTCTTTTTGTTCGATTCCTTGAATTTAAATTTTCAAAGAATTGTTCGATTTCAGAAATGTCACATATCTTGACGACGGCTGAGCCGAAATATTGATATACATTTTATAACAATCATTAATATTTAAGAAACACTAATCGCCTATTATTTTCCAGCATTCATTCTCGTCTCGCTTTGTTGTGTTGCCGCTGTAGGAGACATTCAGGTTCCAATACCACAGCAGGAAACACCTAGCAAATACTGAAAGAAGAGAAGAAAAAGGCGTGGAGTCACTCCTGGTCACCACAGACCAGATAAGTGCCCTTTCATTATTTTATCATTTCATTTATTTAGTAATAAACATAATTTCAATTTGAAAATATATATATATATATATATATATATATATATATATATATATATATATATATATATATATATATATATATATATATATATATATATATATATATATATATATATATATATATATATATATATATATATATATATATATATATATATATATATATATATATATATATATATATATATATATATATATATATATATATATATATATATATATATATATGTAGCATGCAATCGGTGATATCGTAACCCAAGAATGCACAGTTTGATTTTGAAACTCTTTTGATAATATATTTTTCGTATTAATTAGTATAGCTAATAGAATGTCAGCGACCGTATGTACCTATGACAGTTTGTATAACAGCTCCCCGATCCGTTACCCTAAAGTTTATCAGCTCTTTCCATTGACAAATAAAACAGATTAGTGATTGAAGTTACAAAACTCGGACAACACGTTGTTGAGATATCCATGACTCACAGATAGACAGACGGACGGGCAGGCAGTTTTCTCTAAAGGTTTAAAAACTTGGAGAAATTTGTTTTTTGACAGAAATCTATTTATCTTTTTTTAAGGTAAATGCAAGATGCTTTGCGATAGCCTTATTTTGCAGGTCGGGCTGGCGCTAGCGTGATGATAGAAAAAATGACCATGCTCTCATAATATAGGCCCAAACATGACGAAGAACTAGGATTTCATGAAACGATCTTCTCAATATTTGAAATCTTTCTCAGGAAATATTTGGAATTACTCTAGAAGTAGTTGACGTTGGAAAAATTCACATAAGCAATATATTCAGACAGCCGATCAGAGTTGCAAATAATGAAAAAGTAAGGGGTATGGAATTCTACACAGTACTGGAACGCCGCATATATGTAGATATGTAATTTGAAGATATTCTCAAAGGTAGTCAGCGCGATTGATTGCCTTGTCATTCAGTATGACTTATAACCAGTTAACTGCGGAATTTATTTTTAAAAGTCCTCGCGTGATTAAAATAATTCGACGTTGAACGCAATACAAATGTTGCCATAACAAATATTGCGAAAAAATCAAAGTAAAACGATACGATAGAGAAAATCCTCGATGGGGACAAGACTTACGGTGAAGTGGTTTGCAACTAATGGCAATATTAATGACGTCATCCAGCTGGAGTCGCGTTGTTAATGATGAAATAAACAAGACTTTAATAACCCTAAAACCGGTACTGTAAAGGTTTCGTTAGGGGTTGGGGCGAGGGGGGGGGGGTAGGAAGGGTGGCCTAAGGGTCTGGCCATCCGCCCTGCAGCTAACGATGTTTGCGCAATATCTTCGTTGCTCTCGCTTCACGCGTCACTGGACCATGATGCCAATTTTCCTTGGCGCGGCCTCAAAGGCAGAACGCCGCCTATGAGCTGAGCGTAATAGAACATAACGACCTTCTGATTCAAGGGGCGATTACGACCTTCTTCAGCGCTCTATTTCGAGAGGCGCCTTAATAGACGAAAAGATCAATATGCGCGCAAAGGACATAACTCGGCAGGAGTCAGGCGAAGAGATTTTTATACAGGATGTCCTTATTAAAAACATTCATCTTTTCATACTGTGAATCTGTACCAAAAATGCAAGTTCCATATCAATATAAAATTCCTAATATATTAAGCAGTGTAAAAATTAACAGAAACAAAATAGTACTAAATAGCACACACAGACTAAATGACACACCATTGTCATCGGGTAAACCCCTTAAATATATTTTAAATAAGTGGTCACCGAAAACCAAGTGTTCAATCAATTAAATATCAGACGACGAGCGTTCATTTAGGTCTTTACAGCGTTTGAACGCCCTGTGGCAGGTATCGTAATAGGACGCCTGACGGATCAGTGTCTTATGGTGATAGGATGAGACGGGAGTGTATACATGGCATCTTCTGAGGCGATGACTGCTGTGCTGCAGTACCCGCGCTGGTGGTCCGCTAATCTAACAGACTGCGTGGGTACCAAGTGTTCAGCATTAATTTATTTGTTTATTTTAAAATAAATCTTTACCGATTGTAGAACTTTACAGACTGTAGAAAACTAGGTATAAGGTGCATTTAATATTACGTACAATTTAATTCGTTCGTGATTACAATATGCAATATTACCCAAATTCAGCACTGGGTATATCTCCAACATCAACATTCGGTTTCCGACTTCAAACTAGATTATAATAGACAAAATTTTAACAAAAAAATCACCGGCTCTAAAAATTTGCAGCAGCCATGTCATGGAGAAACTTAGATCGGTCATAATTTAATGCGTATACAAATTTTCGTGTCTGTGCTTTTGAGCGTTGAGGAGTTCCCTCATTGGAGGCCAATCCTGGGCGCCGCAGTCCTGTTTTGGCAAAACTTAGAACGGGCTGTCGTAATTAAATGCATATACAAAATTTCGAGTCTGTGCTGTTGACCGTTGAGGAGTCTCCTCGTCGAGAGCCAACCCTGGGTGCAGCAGCCATGTCATGGTAAAATTTAGAACGGGCTATCATAACTGAATGCGTATACAAAATTACGTGCCTGTGCTATTGACCGTTGAGGAGTCCTAGAGGACTCCGCAACGGTCAATAGCACATGCACCTAAATCGTTGAATCATGTCATGCTTACCATAAAAAAATGCATTGTCATCGGAATTTAACCAACATGTAAATTTTTAACTTAATGTGATAATATTTGAGGAGTTCCCTCAATTACTCATGGATCCCATCATCAGAACAGGATTTTGATAAAATGGGACCAATCTGAAAGTAGATATATCCTTTCAAATAAAAAAATATTTTTTCCAAATCGAGTGATAAAATTAAATGACGGAGTTCTGAGGTAAAAAACATTAAAAAAAACCGAACTGATAACCTCCTCCTTTTTTTGAAGTCGTAAATAAGATAAAAACGAATTTACCTCGTGAAGATTGTAACCCCGACGTTTTTGTGATGTTGCAACCGCCGTTTTCTAGGATAGACTGGGCGGCGGTTGCAACATCGCCGAAACGTCGGATGTTACAATCTTGACGCGGTAAATTCGTTTTTATCTTATTTATAATGTTAAACAACCGCGATAGGCTTCGATTTCCTATTCGCACTAGATTCATAAAATATGTAAGTATGTATGGGGCAACTAAATAACACTCGGGAGATCGGATGCGATGAACATGATTTGCGAATTAATAATAAAAGGAATTTTAAAACATACAAGAAGTCACAAAATAAAAGTGAAAAATTGTCACGAATAATATTGAAATAGTAAAAAAAAAAAATTCTACATAGCACGAAAGCAAATGTTCCTGCACTAATTAAAATTAAGGCTTAATATGAATGATTTAAAAATAAGTAGGTGGTCTGTGAGGTGCGCCAACCTTCCAGCGAGTCATTATGAGTACGCCTCTATCCTCCATGCAACAAGCTGGGATAGTCGCGCGCGAGAGTAGTTCTTTATTTTTAACGTAAATAAATATATTGCGTGCCACAAGACAATAATAGTACATTATATTATATGTTATACTTCCTTCACTGGAAAGCACCGCCAAAGAAAACCAGCGAACACATTTTTTTGTTCCGAATGAATGAATTGAACATTCTAACCTACTTAAAATTAAAATATACACTTTATTGGACTTACTGTCTCTTACGACCATCTTTTTTAGTTAACCAATGTGGTGGGAAATATTCTATAGTGCCAATAAATATAATACTTAAGGATGATAAAATATAATGAGTAGGTGAATAGACTACAAACAATATCTAATATTACAATTTTAAAAAATATACATAACAAATGAACACAAATATCGCAATATGCTCAAGGAAGACAAGATGGAATAGGATAGGATGAAGGGATTAGGGGTTCGCGGTTTCAAAATGCATTTTATAGACACTTGAAAATTGAGAGCTGGTTCCATAATCTAGCTGCTTGAACGGCGAAACAGACTATTGAGAAAAAGATGAGTGATGTGTCGGAATTTCAATAACATTATTCTGACTGGAGCGAAGTAGAAGACCAAGATTTCCCAAGGGGTTAAATCTTTCGGTTAGGTAGAAAAGTGGATCGTTAAGGACATTATGTAGTAGAGAGAGGATGTGCAGGTTCCTACGGTCGCATATTCAAAGAAATTCAAATCGTTTTTTTTTGTATTCGGATATGTGATCAAACATCTGCAATGTCAATATGTATTTTATTTTGAAATTGATATTTCGTATTCCAGCTCTTATTTGCCGCCGTATGTCCAGGTAGTAGTTGTCGACTGTCAGACTGTGGACATCCATGACGCTCTGGCAATTGAACAGTTTTGTATCCCGTGATTTTGAAGTAAAGATATCAAATCCTAAATAAACTGCTTAATTTAAGTCTCATGTTGTATTTTACACTTTAGCATAAGTTTAAGTGAACACAATGTTTCTGGAAATTATATGATATTTATTATCGTGTTAGATCTTCATCTTTATATTCAATGATCTATCAATTACATATATGAATATTGAGTATTAGGACAAAATAAAATATCAAAGGACAAAAAGACACAGGTAAGTCATAAACCAATCATGACCATTAACAAGATATCATCTGAAAACAAGAGAACGCTAACGCAGGTGCTTTACTTGTAAGGAAGTGCAGTAAATAAAACTTCCGAAAACTATAACGCGTACGTAAGCTAAATTTTGCTAAATATTTAAACATATATGAAATTATTACAGGTATGTCATTTTCTCTATTCACTAAGGACATCATTATTTTTACTCTATGTCTAAGTGTTTAATAAATAATATCAATAGGACTCAACTTTCATTAACCAACCAAGGTTTTTAAAGGGCTAAGTATGATGACTATAAATGTTATTATTTACGTTTTAAATTACGATCAATAAAACTGTTGGTATAAAAACAAAATTTATGTCATTTTGTTCCTATTTCACCTAAGTATTCAAAATATGTTTCTTTTCTAACGACTACTTCCCGTTTTAGAGCGATGTTTTCCTGTGCACCCGGTTCGCTGAATTCCTCTTCATTACAATTAATGGTCCGTATCATCGAGCCAGTCTCGGATTGTACAGTAACCATCAAAGTAATTCCAACTTAATCTCCGAACCCAATCATAGCCTAAGTATTACAACATCCCCGACAGAATCAGATGAAATCGCCCCTAAATTCCTAATCGATTGCTTTCTCATCTCATCTCGTCTACCTATATGGTAATTGAGAGAGAAGGGTGTTGTCAGTCGATGCAACGTTAAGGTTCTTCACACGGGATAAACACTGAGAAAAAATATGTACGTGGGCTCCTTAGTTTCCATAACTGTAATCATGGCCAAACAAGGACCCTATTTCGTGATATAGTATGAAGCATAGTAGTGTAAATACCATTGCCAGTATGTCAAACGTCGTTGCCGAATTTGAGTTTCTGGCAATGGTACACATCTGGAGCAGTCTGACTGCCAACACGCCAAATTCCGTCAGTTTTCGTGCTAGAATGTAGTCGTGTTCTTATGAATTGTATGAGGTGTCATTATTGACCATTACGTAAGTATCTACCTTCTCGACTATCTGTTACGTTTCCACGTATAGGGAGCATGTACGATACAACAGTTTTGGCTGTATAACTCAGACATTTCACCCAGCAGTAGCACCAATAATACTGGCGTTTCCACATTACAATGCGGTGAGATTCAGTCCATCAGCTTGGCTTCTCCTTGCGAAAAACGATTCCCAATTTTTTAAAGTTAAATAATGTCCTCTTTCTTCTTTTTCATAAAATATCTCTTCAAAGCAAATTAAAAATAATAATCAACAGTCAAAAAAATAGGGACCAAAAGGAAAATTCGATCCATGCTAAAAAATAATAAATTTCCAAAAATTGTCATCTGTGGCGCATACGCAGTGCTCTCTTTGGCTTACCTAACTCACCCCCCCCCCCCCCCACATTACTGTATATTTTATAATAATTGTTCTAAGGCGGCTAAAGACAAGGGTTGCCAGCCTCATTATTGTAACCCCCTCTAACGTAGAATTCCTTTGTCCGTGCACCTAACAGAAGCTCCGGTGAATAGTGATTTTCATCATCACGATACGAGGAATAAATCCAATCTCCACATAAACCGACAGCGACTTAGCAAAGTGCGATACAGTTTTATTCATCAAAATTTGTCGTTCTATAATAAGATTCCAGAGCAAATGAAAAGCCTCGGAGAGGTCCAATTTAAAAAGATAATCATAAATAATTTGGTAAGAAACCCAATTTATGGTATAAGGGAGTTTGAAAATTCTGAGTCTATTTTCCATGTTGATGATTAATGAAATGCGTAAAGTTTTAAACATAACGGTATTATGATAGCTGACATTCTAATTCTCATATAATTTATTAAACATCTATTCATTTTAAAAAAAAAATACGAAAGCATTATTGCTGGATTGACAATAAAATATATATTTTTTGATTATTCTACATAGAATTTGCATTTCTATTTTAATATATTATTCTCCTTGACTCTTAAATCACATTAGTATATTTTGATTATTTGTATATAGGTAATATTGAATATAATATTACAGCGATGACAACTATCACGATAGTTATGTTTTTAATAATTAAATTTTTAGCATTTAATTTTGTGACGCATCCAAGTGTAGGAATGCCTATCTACTGGAGTAGTTGATTGTATTGTATTGTATTGTATTGTATTATAGCGCCTAAAATACATATATGATCATATTAGTACACATACGCTCCTCTTCAAAAGAACACTTGGTTCTCTCGGATCGCATAATTATTATTCTTTGCGACATGATCCCGTTTATGGTTACTTACCGAATCTGGAAAGTTGAAAATCGTGGGTTTGTTTGTGTGCGTTCGGTCATCACGAAAGTCGGAGTATGGTTAGCATAAACTTTCATCTTCCTTTTTAAAAACAATACCAAGATGCAATGTCCTTTTTTAGCTGAGTTATTGAAGTTTAAAAGTACTTCGACAGAAAATATTGCTCATTTGGGCTACATTTGTCTTGTTTTCCATAATTTTTATTTGCAGAATATCGGATTGTATAAGAAAACATTTCAATAAATCATTATTTAATGGTTTGCATGAGAATAACATACGCATCGAGCTTGTCCAAACCCCTGCACAAGATTGCGTTGCCTTTATTTACAAACAACAGAGCATTTAACACCGACGCTTGATGAGCACAAAATTTTGAATATGTGTGGCGGTAGAGCATTGCATTGTGCTCGATTCCTGATTAGAGTAATCCGACTACAAAGGTAATCCGACTACAGGAATATCTGTCTTTAAGAATACCCATCACCATGATACAAGAGGGCGATAGGAGTTACCTATATTCTTCCTCGACACAAATTTGAAATATTCAAAGGCACCTTTAAATTTGCGGCTGCGAACACCTGGAAGGTCTGGACCCCATGACCATAAATTGTTGTACGTTTCAAAGGCTATGCCACGTCGTCAAAGGCTCATTTCACATACACATAAAGTCTTATATTATTTTTGGAGTTTACTCCACAACAATCAATTTCAAACAAAGACATTGGCATGATAATTTGATGGTTAGTAAAATGGAACGTTAACAAAAGTTACCTTCTAATATCAGTATAGTTCAAAAATTGAAAAGAGTGCAACAATCCCCAACATGATACCATAACTTCGATAAAATTTGCCCGCTTCCGAGTCAAAGTCAAAGCCGAAGTCGAAGTCGAAGTCAAAGTTGAAGTCGAAGTCGAAGTAGAAGTAGAAATCAAAATCTATCAAAGGCAAGACCAGGCCATACCAGGCCAGACCAGGTTAGACTGGGCCAGACCAGACCAGGTCAGACAAGACCAGGCCAGACCAGGCCAAACCGGGCCAGACCAGACCAGGCCTGACCAGACCAGGCCAGACCAGGCCAGACCAAGCTAGGGCAGGCCAGGCTAGACCAGGACAGACCAGGCCAGACCAGGCCAGATCAATCAATCAATCAAGCAAGCAATTTTATATGTATAAAAGTATATACATGCTTTCAGTAATATAAGAGATGCGTTTATTTATCCCCTTTGCCTATTGTATATTCAATCACAATCGTACTTAAGGAGTAAACTAGAGTCGCGCGTCGGAGCTGACACGCGAACTTTTTCGTTTAATATTATTATTGATGTTATTAAATCTTTTTTTATATGCCTTGTACGTGTTTGAATATATGTTGTAAGTGTTTGAATTTGTGTGTGCCTATAATATACCTTTTTCGAATCTATGTATTTTTTTCCACCTACATTTTTAAAATTCAAGAGGAAACTAAAAATCAGTAGCCTTCTATTATAATGAGTAAAGTAGCTGAGCTTCTTTCCTTAATAAATATTTTAGATTGTAGCCAATTTTAGAATGTAAATTTCGTACTGTTTTAAGTATAAACTATTTTTAATTTCATTATATTTTTCATAAAACCTCTTGAAAAAGTGTCAATCAACGTCATTTATAGGAAAATTCTCAAATCCGATTTAATCCCGCTACATATATCGTATAAAGCCGGCTTAACAGTATTTGTATCGCATAACGCATATACGAGTATGTATGTGTATTGTGAGGATAAAGGAGGGTTGTAGGGTAATCCTTTGGTTCGGTCGAACGCCTCGCGGTGACATCCCACGGCACGGCGCAATAATGCCGCTTGTCAAACGCAAGGATCTGAAGCAACAAACACCCCACAAAACAGCCACTGCCTTTACGGCCAGTGGTCACTTTGATACCTCAAACAAGGATAGCTTAAATTAGAATGGATTAGACATTGTTTCTACATATTACTAGATTTTTATTGCTAATTAGAAAATTTCGAACATATTGGAAACAGGCGTTGCGGACAGTTACTATTTCACCTCATAAGAAAGGACAGACATCAATGAAGCTCTAAAATGTTTGCCAATAAGCGACCGTTAGGTCGCCTGATCTGACACTGCAAGATTCTGGGTTCGATTTCTTGAGTCACCATTTTCCGTTGGGATAAAATTAACGGAATTGCATTCGGCCTCTGCCGATCCAATGCAAACGCACTTACATGAACATACACATTACATAGCATAGTTGCTTGTTAGATATTGTAGTAAGGCATGTTTCATTCTTTTTCATAGTACTCTCAATTAAAATCAATGTATTTTATTACTCGCCCGAAATATCGGTTAAAACAGTAATTTTAATCCGGTTAGAGTTTTCAAAATAACCATTTTGGAAGTTTGAACGGCTTTTTTGAGGTCTAGAAACCGCAGACGTTATCTTTGTTTTCTGGGACACATAATTTATCTTTAAATTCTGAGAACGTAAATTATATAAAGTAGATTAGTACTGGAGGATGGTCTATCAACTCGATGTATTCTTGCTACAAAAACATTCCGAGCGGTTCAAGACCTCCATTATCTAGGTGTAGGTTATACGATGTTTTGGGTTCCCCTTAAGGAGTTCGGTTATCATTCATGGCAAACGTACAGGCAATCTATGATAGCTTTTTCTGATCTTTTAAGGAAATTGTAGATACATCTTTAATTTTAAGATGAAGAAAGCGGCCATTTTCTTAAACACTCTGCAAGAACATACCACTTAACCTCTTTTTCGAAGACCTAAACAGCTGATTCACACTTTCACAGTAGTTATAAAATATGGAGCGGAAATTTTATCTCATCGATTCCATTTCTCTACCGACTCATAGATTTCTAACTATCCTGGAAAGGCGTTAGACCAATTAAACACCAGTGTTTATGCACCAGTATAAGTTGTGGTGCCAGTTTATTACGAAGTAGTGGACGTCTGATCATTTCGGTGTACTTTAACCTAAACCAGCCCATAGTGAAATGCTCATAATAAAGGTATTAGGTTCATAGCTAAACTTCTTACTTAAGACCGCCTTTCGAGAGGGCACTATTTTAGACTTCTCCAACAATCGTCCAATTTCCTTACCCAGTCTCTAGTATCGTCGTTTTTTAAAATTCAATGATTAATTAGCAAAACTCCCTCCTTCATCGTATTAAATCGTGGAACTTATGAAACGTCAGAGCAGAGTGACTGAATTTGACAGGAGCGTGATTAATGCGGTGAGAGCTTAGGGCTTCAGAATGGGATTTCAAAACGATTGCGGATTTCACACCCGACAGACAATCAGAGGGGGCTCGTTCACGAACCGGTAGACATACCTATTTAACCACGATATACACATTATACCATAGGAAGTAGGTAGAACGAAGACCAGGCACTGATGAAACTTTTATATCTACTGCTTTTGAACTCCTGTCATTTACAGCCTTGGATCTACGATTTGTCCGAACCGCGGAAAAAACTTGACATTAGCGCCCCCCCCCCCCCCACCTTCCCCCTTCAGCACTTGAGATTAGTGACTAAAAAGCTCGCGAAGTAAAAATACTGCACTGAGAAAAATATTGGATTGATTCTTACATTACCTGGATTCTTACATTTGTTAGATTATATGCATTAGGATAGAAAACGAATTTACCGCTTGAAATTATAGGACCCGACGTTTCGGTGACGTTGCAGCCGCCGTTGTCCAGTCTACCCTAGACAACGGCGGCTGCAACGTCACCGAAACGTCGGGTCCTACAAATTTCACGCGGTAAATTCGTTTTCTATTCTATTTATAATGTCAAACAACCGCGATAGTCTTCGATTTTATATATATGTATCATTTCCGTTATAGTTAATACGAAAAAAACAGTATACAGTAATTTCAACATGATTCATGTGGCCGACTATAACCGCACGTATACTAGTAGGTACATGCTGTCATGTTAGAAGCGAAATCCCAAAATCGCGACGTAATGAAATGACATTATGTTTTAACATTACGACAAGGTAACTACCGTCACCCCAACATCGTTACGCGTCATGTTAATTCTTACGTTTAGAATACAGTCCGAGTTATATACGTAATCATTGTTGAAATATGCGTATTTCCGTGTATTACATCGTTATATTTTTCTTAGTGTGGGTTGGTTTTTTTGTGACCGAGGAATAATTAATTGGCTCTCTTAATTACCTATTTGCTAATAACTTTTCCTTATATGGCATTAATATATGTAGAATACATACAACTAGTGTAGGCAACGCACAAGCCAGACTGTACACTCACCTTCAAATCTTAGGTTCCAGCAAATTTTACTATCTAATCTTGCTACAGCTTTACACCTTGAGCTTTCCTTTCCGCGAAAGAATCTATTACCACATCAACTAATAAATATAGTGATACGTTTGAAAGAGTAGTTGTTATATCGAAGAAAACCAACGCTAACTACTCGCACACCCAATCAGTCACAATCGGGTTTATTGGGCTCCGCTCGTGTAGCCCCATCCCCTTCTATCTGTGACGGGGATTTTTTTTAGACACGACTTAACTCCCCAGTCAGATACATCATACATACAGCGCAAATGAACAATCGATAGAACGACGCGCCCTGGATGCTAGTTGCTTTAGTAAAACAAGTTTTTTTTTCAAACACATGAATTTGACGTCCCCTTAAATTGCCGCCTAGGGCAGAAACTCCGGTTTTGCCCCCCCCCCCCCCTTAGATTCGGGGCTGATGATTTAACAAAATTGCATATCCATGTTCCCTGTCGACTAATTGTTATTAGACTTACAGCCAAAGATTACTGTTCCATTAAATTTTCCCGTCGATTGATGGCCCTCGGCCGCTCGCTCGGCATTTTAATAGGGCGGAAAAGAAAGTTTCTTTGGAGACGGAGAAAATTCCACTCTATTCGGGAGTGTAAATTTTAATTTGGGAAGTAATGCTCCCGAAAATAACGCTATAAATTTCATTAGCGGTATCCGCACTTGCCGCCGCGGCGCCGGGCCGCATGCTTTCCACACTAATTAAGATCTACGGCATCTTAAAATGCAAACGTGACTAGGCGGCTCCAATTAAATAATTGCGAAAGTTATTTAGTTAAATTAGTTTTATGCGTATCAGGGGTAAGCCTGAACATTATACATTTATATAATATATACAATACTTTAAAGCAATTCACAAGTAATATTACAATTTACAATTTCAAACATCAAATAAAATATTATGTAACTAAATGACTTTCAGCAGGCCCGCACAGATAGCACAGCTACTAGCAGCAGACTACACTACAGCTATGCTATACAACGCCAACAATCGGAAACGACACTATCTCTGCATCCATTTGACGACTGTAAAGGCGGATGCGTAGATAGGGTCGCTTTTCTTCGGCGGGGCCGTTATCAGCAGTAAGAACTGCGGGGGTGGCAATATTGATATGTCTCCGAGAATTATTGTCTTCCTTATCGTTGGTTTTAGCCCTTGTGAATTCATAGTGTGTCTCACCCTCCCATTTACTTGCAAATTTATCTGCTAGTAAAACTCCGATAGAGGCGGTTGAACCCACAGTCGAAGGGAGGAGGGAATATATTCGCGTGCTAGAATATTGCCGGATATGACAAATTTAGGCGGTGATAAATAATAAAGCAAATTATGCAAGCATTTGCAACGAATAGACGAAAATGTTAGAAAAGATATATCAATTTTCTTACACACTACTACATACTGTCCTTCCATCACAGAATTGACTTTCTACGATGTTCATATAATAAGCGTTTACATCCTCAATTACTCGTTACTACGTTTGCCAGATATGCGGTTTTATACCGGACTGTCCCGTTTTCAGGGTCCTCGTCCCGTTTCCGAACTATGCAAAAAGAGCGAGGGGACAAAAATACGGTTTATAATGTTTAATACAAATTTATGTCCCCGAACTCGAATAATATTCTAATTTTTCAAAAAAAGACAAATATGTCATAATAATATGACATTCGCCTTGACAACATTTCGAGACTCTATAATTAAAAGTATTAAACACATTTTTATACGCATGACTGTATTTATCACTGAGAAAGGAGTATTTTACTAATAAATCCAAGGAAAAAATACCAAGGAAAAAATCATGCTCATAAATCCAAGGAGAACAATAGGTTATGTTAATTACATGAAGAAAGGGTATTCTCTCACTGTACGAAATAATTATTTACCTTAATTTAGGCACAAAGGCTCCAGTGCACGAGATATTAGCTATAAATAATGCTTTTCTCACGGAAAAACGACAAAATAAAATTTGGCTTCAAATTAGTCTGCGTCCGTCATTGATTGATAATACGTAATCAGCAGCACACAAATATAAAAATTGACATTTCATAGAATTATTTTTAATTACTGTTTTCATTTTCAATGACTGTCTCTACAGCGAACTCTTAAATGTAGAGACTGTCAGATGTGAGCTATGTATAAAGGGATGTTTTTCTATATTCAACCTACCCCCCCCCCCCCACCCCTATCTCAAACACCCGCAGTGAATCCAAGGACTATCCGTTTTTTTACCCATCTAGCAACCCTGCTTGCAACGCTTTCCAAATTTTTGCGGTGACAAAGTCTTCATATTTCTCTCAATTCTTCTTGTAAAGGGTTTTCCTTGTATATTCGTAGATCTGCCATAGATCTGTCAAAAAAACGAAGGTAATGAATGAATCACCAACAATATCATCCAGATTGGATTTGATTTATGTTGTGGAATTTCCCCGAAATTCAAATAAATATCTGCAATCGAATTTTGTTATCGAATGCCACTGTCTAGAAAAGGGCGACGCTTTGAAAAATAGCGATTGAAACTGAAAAAAAACCATTACTCTGCTCTCCCTTAGGTTAATTCTAGTGGACCGGAACTGGAGTATTCCTGGCCAGGGTGTATATATACTAATAATATAATGGCGTGTGACCTAATAATATAATAATATATAATATAATAATGGCGTGTAACCTAAATGCCTGTCAAAAGTAGATAACTTTATGAATCTATTTTATACTACCTTTAGTCAATTAATATGAAGGAGTATGTATAATAGCCAACGTAGTTACATAAATTGACATAAAACATACATAGTTTCCGAAGTAGAAAAGTATGCTATCGATGTAATATCTTCAAATCTGCTATCGAAGCAAGCTTCTCTCTCTATCCTGTCACAGAATGTCATCGAGAACAAATGCACAGTATACCAAACAGCAGCTTTACTCTCGAGCTACAGGGAATTGCGGGAAGATGGTGCGAGGAATGTGGGCAGAGGAGTACGTCTCGACGAACGCCTTTGGTTAGTTTTGGTATGCATGGCCTACGTTTAGAGAAACGCTCACTATGGCCTACGATTTTAAGCTGGTCTGGGGAAAAGTTGATATTTGTCTCTTTATACCGGATAACTGCATTCGAGCTCGTTCACATACTCTATTTGCGGAGCCGTCCTTAGTCTATACGCCTTACGCGTGCCTTGCGACATCTAAATGCGCTATGTTCGACAGCCTCAAACCTGGATATTTTTACAGCAATCCCATATCTCTGCAAGGTATGGGCTTAGCACTGCCTGTTTATGCTAGAATAAGATCGATTGTTTTTATTTTTCTTTTATATATTCTGTTACTCTTACTATTTTTAAGGATTCAGCATGCATATTTAATGCCCTTTATATTTGACCACAATGCATATTTAATGCCTTTTATATTTGACCTCAAAAAAAAATGACCACATCACGGAGTAAAGAGAGAAGCTCCACTGGCTGTCGACCCGGGAGAAAAGAGACATGCGAGTTCTCTGTATGCTTTTTAAGATCTTGGATGGCGTCGCTCCCAATTATCTTACCGGCAGATTTACTGCACTATCGGCTCATGGACGCCCTTTGAGATCACAAGACAACCTGCTACTCTCTATCCCTAGTCACAGCAGTGACTACTTCTCATTCTCTTTCACCGTGCATGGAGCCCGTCTTTGGAATGCTTTGTCGAAAAATGTGAGAACCGCGCCAAGCATAACAACTTTTAAAAACAGACTCAGAGAGCATTTGAAATCTTCCAGATAAATTCCCTTTCCCCTCCCATTCCCCTCCTTTTAAAACTTTAGCGTCCTTATAGGTGTTAGGTTATTTTGGTGTGGCAAATCCTGTGCCCACAAAGAGTTAAGTATATATTTCTTTCTATCCTCTTTTATTTTATTTGTCATACTCTTTATATAGGTTAAGTTATGTAGTCTACTTGCAAATAATGTTCATACAATAGTATAGGTTAGCTCTAAAATATTGCCTGCAGGCAATAAGCTCACCTTTTTCTAAGAATAAAGCGTTTTATTATTATTATTATTATATTATATTTATGTATATTACATATCATCGAATTGGTGTGTACTGTAATGTTGATTTGTTAAATAAATATTATTTCAACAGGCTACCGGAAAGTTTTAATATAATTTAGTTGAAAAACATTCAAAAAGTTACTAAAGTAGTTCCTGCTAGAAAATGCTTTTTGATCGAAAAGCTTGAAGATTCGTTAATTTAAAGTAATATTTTAATTTTTAAAGTAATTATTCTGGTTATTTTTATTTGTATCTTAGCGAGCAGATTTTAATTATTGTTCTTTAGTGGTAATTTTCGTTATGCTTTTCTATAAAGTGCTAAATGTTGTCATTGCGGCTATGCACTCTCTCAGTGCCGGATTTAGACTTGATAAGGCTATTTGAGATATCGCTGTATATTTAAGTATATATGACGATTGCTCACTCGGAGGATTTTTTTGGGGCCCCAAGAAAGTGGGGGCTTTAAGCTATAGCTTGTGTAGCTTATGCGTAAATCCTGAAATGCACTCTCCATGCAAAATATAACATGATGTAGGTAACTACTTGTCTGTAAAAAGTTGTTCTTTATGTTTCTAACAAGTGGTATATACTTCTAGATGTTGTACTTAGCATAAAATATGATATGTAAGGCAATTATAATGCTGTAAATCGACATATCACAAAACGTTGAACTTTGAACTTTTGAACAGTACCTAGTTCTTCTAGTTGTCAATATTTTAACAGAATCGAGTCGATAGTATAATCTTTGATAATCGCTACCATAGTCTCCCAATTGGCGTCTTCCAGTTTTGCTGTAAGAAGTAACACGTTTCTGGAATTATCTTCCGTCAGCGAGCGTCGATCCGTCTCGCCCGTTCATTTATAGCTGGCTCACCGCGAATAATGTATACAAACTAATAAAAATGGTAAATTTAAACACAACCCCAAGTCATAAAAACAAGAGATATGGTTACATCGTAAATAGGGAGAATGCGTCTTTTACACACAACGAGCGAGAAACGAGTAAACGCAGAATGAAACTCAAAATAGTGTTATACTCTAGTGGTATCTAAAGTGTCCGTCCACGGAATGTGGTTATTGACCTACAAAGTACGGTTCAAGCTCAAAGACTTCAATCAAAACATACAACAGTTTTTTAATCGACGAATTCGTTCTTAGATGAATTACAAAAGATCGTTGCGATATACGCGAGTAGAAACAGCTGTTTGGTGCAATAAAAAACATGACGATAGTCATCGTTTTTTGTCACATCAACTAAAACAAAAATTGATTGTCTTTTATCATCATTAGCATTTGAAGCGCTGTGGGGGAAAACGAACAATGTCATTTTTTTGTGAACATGAGATTATGCTAATGTGGATTGTTAAACGAATCGTAGCATGAATCGATTGTTGTAAAGAAAGATGATAGTCTACCCTTAGCGGCTCTCTAGATGATCAAGCTCGCTTGACAAGCTTCGCGTCGCGGGCAGGGAGGGAATTGTAAACCGCAGGAAATATGCAAATATTTTTTTTAAATATTTACCAAAAATGCCTAATTTTGTAGATTATACCATGGAGTCACGTTAATTAGATGTAATTGATTGATCAATGACGTAACTCCCTGGTATAAAACCACAAAATTAGGCATTTTTGGTAAATAATTTATTTTTGGTAATAATAAACATTTTTGGTAAAAAAATATATTTGCATATTTCCTGCGGTTTACTATCCCCTCCCTGCCAGCGACGCGAAGTGACGCGAAGCTTGACAAGTATGATTGATCGTCTAGCTAGAGAGCCCTTTACATGAAAGAGAAGAAAACGTTTGACGGGACAGACTGATCAAGGTCCACGCGGTGACGGTAGACCATCTAGGTCTGGTCCAGAGGTGGAGTCTCGTACATCGATGACCCTACGGTTGACGCTGAGAAGGAACTGCAATGGGAAATACTAATCAAGGCCAATGACTTTTCACGTTGTCCTATTTTTCCTCAGTAAATTTAAGTAACATGTATTTTTAGGAAATGTTCTTATTCTTACCTATATATTTTTATAATATATTTTTCGTTTTTTTTTTCGGAAATATAATTTAAGTAAAATATATTTTTTTTAGAAACTCATATATATATATTTGGTTTACAGGCAAAAAAAAATATATTTTTTTCTCACTCAAACCCTTGTTAAAATGTCAGTTTTTTGAGTTAGTAAATTTTAAAAATTGATTTAACAAAAATTTGTAAAAGTTGGTAAGTATTGATAATTATTTCTCGTGGCACTTCATTTACGAATTCTTCTTGAATCTCCCCAGATTTAAACCAGAATTAATCTGCTAAAATATAATAGAACGAATAAAAATAAAGGTTCGTCTTCCCGACGTCCGCCTTTTCCAGCCGCTCTTTCACGGAGAAAACTGGTGGAAAAAAGTTCGCAGTCGGTAGGATTCGAACCTACGCTCCCAGAGGGAATCTGATTTCTAGTCAGACGCCTTAACCGCTCGGCCACGACTGCCACATCTGTTCGCGGTCCGAATTACGATCGCTTGTGACGACGCATCGTTCGAGCGCGCATAGTGATCACACAGTGCTTCAAAATATGTCGAAGATGGGCCAAAAAACATGCCATTTCTGCATGGATTTTTTCCTATAACGAAATTGTAAAAAATATTGACAAGGATTGTATTAAATATCTGAAAAAACTCATATACAATCATCGATATATGATCCCCTAGATGGGCCGTAAAACCGAATCTTCATAATGTAAATATTATAAACATAAATTGTACATTCCATCGGCAATAAATCACATTAAATATAACTGGAATACTTCGCAGGGTGTCACGTAATAACCCTTCGCCTTAAGCTGCAATTAGCAAACAATCGTGTCACAAGAAGAATATAGTGTGCATAATTACCTAACTCCAGGACGCCTGATCCTAATAGAAATATGTATATTAAAAATAAAAAAAAAGTACTCTTTTGAATGCTGACTAATTTCTAGCGATACTAAATGCGACAATTTGATTTTTCTCCATGGGTAAAAGAACTGTGCGCCGTGCCGCAGCGACACCTTTCGTTCATCCTTAGCAATATATATTTTTCCGCTTATTTATACATATTATCATTGATTTTATTACACTATAAAATCAATGATATTATCTACTATTTTTAGTTGTATTGTAACCTATTCTTAGTACTGATTTATTATTATTTATCAAGATATTGATAAATGTTGGCGGTTCTTATTTAAATATTTAAATTACAGTATGGGTTTTGCAGTATATAAAACCACGATCATAACTTAATTAACGAACGAACATAATTAAGTCATAACTTCATTAATAATAATGATATAAATAGCTAAAACCTTTTTCCCACCGACCTATCATTCGATTTCTTACAAGCTTCTTTTTAATCCTTCCGCTACTTCTCGGTTAAATTTCCCGACCGTTTGAGTATCTTCAAAATCGCAGTTACTTGTAAATTAACTGAGATAAATCAACTTTCCGCAAACCTAACTTTATGTATCTATGCACTAGCGATGTTCAGGAGCCTATCATTTTCAACCACGTAAATGTATTTTTATGAACAAATTTAGTTTTAAACGACTTTTTGAGGAGCGGTACCACTCTAAACATCACACCAGATAATCAATACACAAGTATAAATACCTAGGCTACAAATGTTATACGAATAGTTAGATAAATGTCTAAAGTCTGTTAAAGTTTTAATTCATATTTTTCTAAATCTTAGGAAAAAATATCGATAAAAAGGAGCCAAAATGGATTTTTAGATTCCGATTTTAAAAACAACTTATTTAAGTGTCTATTAGTTCTTTAGTCAAATCCAGCTATTTGCTGGATTTTTGCTGAATTTCATAATAGCAATTTTTTGCTGAATTTCGTCCATAAATTTCTCGCTAGATAGAACATATTGCGGTTTAAATGTTTGTATCAGTTATCATGGCTGAATCGATGGACGACCTCCGTAATTAACTGGAACGAACATGAGTGTTGGGAAGACAAAAACATGTTGGAACGTTATTATTGAAACTGTCGACCAGTATGTTTATTTGGGTCAGACGATTTAACTAGGCAGACTCAACTTCGACAAGGTCTGCGACGAATAAAAGTCGATTGGACATGCGTCCGGAAAAATACGCCATATCTTGTCATCAAAAATAACACAAAGCCTCAAGCCGAAAGTCTGTAATCAATGCGTCTTGCCAGTGATGACATACGGCACTGAAACTTGGTCTCTAACTATTCGCCTCATATACAAGCTCAAAGTCGTCCAACGAACCATAAAGAACTATGTTTGGAGCAGTTTTGGGTCAATTGATTAAATATTTCAATCGACTAATCAACTTGCTCTTTAGATGCCACCCGACAATTCCTTCTCGTCGGTCGGTCGAGTCGGTCAGTCAGTCGGTCGGTCTGTAGGTTGGCTGGTCTGTTTACCGGTCGGCCGCTAGGTCGGTCGGTCAGCCGGCCGACCGGCCGATTGTCCGACCGACTTTGAGAGCTAATGGGCCCTTGCTGAGTTGGCCACGAAGTCAACACCCATCCGGCGGCCTCCACGCATGAAGCGCGAGCGACCGACCGACGAAAAACAAAACTGAAGTTGACCGCTGTCAGGAATATCAATCGCAAACGTTTAATCGTCAATCGTGAAACTAATCAATCGTTAGTCGCCGAATTGCGCTTAAACGAATCAATCGTTAGTCGTCAATCGCGATTAACGTATTCAATCGTCAATCGTTAGTCGATTAAATTTTGCCCAACACTGGCTTGGAGTATCACTGCGTGATAGGATCCGAATCTCTATGATCACTGACATAGGTGGTAAAATTAGCAATTTAAAATGACAACGGGCAGACCATATAATATAGCTCGCAGAACCGACAACTGTTAGGAAAAAAGGTTCTCGAATGACCAAGATGAGATTGAGGGAGGCAGCTCAAGACCGTTCGACGTGGCATTCTATGGGGAGGCTTATGTCCAACAGTGGACGTCTAAGGGCTGATGATGATGATGATGATCAATGTTTGTTTAAGTCGTACCTTGGGTCTTTGGATACCTATCCTTATGTAATGTATAACATAATCATTTGAAAGAATGCTAATAGCACCTGCACCGGAAGTGCCTTTTGCCTGTCAAATGGTTTTGACCCTAAAATTACAGACGGCTTCCATAAGTCTGCGTTCATTAAGTTCGCGGAAAGCTAAATTTTCGTACACCAATTTTGGTAAACGGAAATACTTAAAACTCTAATATATTTCAAACGTATGGCAAAAGTATAAAAAAGCGTAATGTCGCCTCTTTGATCGACTCAACTTTTTTTCTCCAACCTTTTACCATTTTTTCAACACCTCACGGTATTGGCCCTCCTTAATATATATCGACAATTATCTTACAGGCAAACGGGTATTATAACATCACGTGGCAGTGCTCAGGCGGACACCCATCCAAGTACTGACCACGACCGAAGCTGCTTAACCTTTGGAACATATGTCCCATAACTTCAAAAATCATTTTATAAATTATGGAATACTTTATAAATTATATTTTTTCCACGTTAGTGAAATATTGGCAAAACAATTTAATTATTGTTAAAACATATGTTTTTTTTTAACATTGTAAATGACCAACGAACTCGAATGACTTACGTGGGGTGATTTCAAATAAAGAAATAAAATACACTTTAAAATACACAAATAAAGAAATAAAATCACAACTTTTCCAATTTGAAATTTATTTTTTAGTAGGTACGTACTGACTCTTATTAAGTTAATGAAATTTTAAAAATTTTGCAAATATATTTTGTATTTAACAATATACAAAATATATTTGCATCTCTTAGGGACCACAGGGATATGTCTCATTAATTTATACTAAATATGTTAAACCAATCTTCACAAAACTTGACAAAGGCGTTATTTACATCGCCATTTAACAGTTCTTTGAATTCGAAATTTCTATACTCTACGGCCAAGCTTATGGTCCTCAAAGAGTTAACTTCGCTGATCTGACGGTAACCAGTGTTTCATTTCAATGCGGCTACGGACGTTATCTGATTATGAGATTGCTGTGATTCCATTCGAGTGACTTTTCCACTGATGGCATTCGTATCTAACACCAACAATTATTATCAAATTTTGTAGAAAGTTGCTCATTATTAGATTTTAAAATATGCAATAGGTACTACAACATGAGACGAACGTTTAAGATGGCGATGTTTAATTATTTGGTATGTGAATTATGTGATAAAGCTACTATCGCAATAATCGAATAAGAAATTTGAAAAAGACGATGTAAATAGGACACTATTGTATTTAAGATTTCAGAGACTACGCGACGTCAAATCAAATATCTGTCGACGGGCCTTGCTAGAGGCCCGTGACATCTTCCACTAGGCATTTTGCCTTTTCGTGGGGTTTCACGTGAGCCGGGCCCATTGGCCCGGCTTTCTGGAATGGCGTCACAGGGCTTTGTGCCCTGTGGCAAGACTCATTGTTATGTGCTTAGGCACCTTATCGGGAAGGATTGTGACGGGAGGTGGTAATGACATCTTTTGTGGCAAGGCTGCTGTGCTGCGATACCCGCGCTGGTGGTCCGTTAATCAAGCAGACTGCGCGGGTACGGCTTCCGGACATCTGGTGGCCTGGTGTGCAGAGGAGCGAGCTGGCGGATGTGCTCGTGAGGCGAGGTGTCGGCCCTGCGGTACATAGCGCGCGCGAGGCGCTTTACGTGTTCCTCCACGGACTCTGTTTCGCTAAAATCGCGTTCCAGAGTCGCATTTCGGACGTACCAAGGGGCTCCCGACACTTTTCTTAGCCCCACGTTCAGCACTCGCTGGATGTTACTCCGCTGAGATGCCGAGATGAGGTGGTACCAGGCCGGTGCCGCGTACGTGAGTTTCGTCCTCACGTACATCTTCAGCATCAGCAGCCGTGTCTTCGCCGGGATCGCGGCCGAACGGAGAACGGGCAGCAGCGCGTAGAAGGCGGATTTCGAAGCGGCAATTGTTGCTTTCGCATGGTGCGCAAAGTTAAGGCGACGGTCGATATGCACCCCGAGGTACTTGACCGTGTTCTTCCACGGTACCGGGGTGCCGCCGAGTTTCACCGGCTCCGGGTAAACTTTGAGTGAGCCGGTGATGATCGCTTCGGACTTAGCCGCGTTAACGACAATCCGCCATTTCCTTAGCCATTCTATCATAAGGTCTAGTTGCTGCTGCAGTTTCTTGGCCGCGACCTTGATGTTAGTTGAAGTTGCCATATACATCGCGTCATCCGCGAAAAGCGCCAGCTCCGCGCCGGCGCTGAGCGGTATGTCATTTGTGTAGACACCGTATAGCGCCGGCGATAGGCAGCTTCCCTGCGGGACTCCCGCCGCGATGGGACGAATTGTGGACTGCTCGCCCTCCACCGCGACGAAGAACCCTCTTCCGGAGAGGAAGGAAGCCACCACGTTACGGAGCAGGCGCGGTGCCGTGGTCTGTGTCGCCAGCTTGTAGCGGAGGCCCTCGTGCCAGACTCGGTCGAACGCCTTTTCGACGTCCAGGAAGACGGCTGCCGTATGCTGGTGCTTATTGTAGGATTCCGTCAGGCGATGTACTACCCGCGTGAGTTGCAGGGTAGTCGAGTGGCCCGTACGGAATCCATACTGCTCGTTGCGCGGGGCGAGGTGCGGCGTTAGTCGCGCCAGCACGCATCGCTCGAAGACCTTCGCGAGGGTAGGCAGCAGCGAGATCGGGCGGTAGTTGCCCGGTTGCCGTGGGTCTTTGTGAGATTTCGGCAGCATTATCACCTTAGCCGTCTTCCACTTCTCTGGAAAATGACCGAGTCTGATGCAGGAGTTTAGCAGCCCTGCGAGGGCCGGCAGCTGGCGACGCGGAAGCCTCTTCAGCGCGCCGTTACTGATGCCGTCGGGGCCGGGTGCCTTCTTCAGCTTGAGTTGCTGGATTCGACGCTGGAGCTCAGCCGGAGTTATCGGCGGGATCTCTCTGCCGAGCTCCGGTGGCGATTCCTCCTCCGCAGCTAGGTGCTCGTGGACCACCTTGGAGTGCTCCTGGTCTTCTATGTCGTGCGGGACGAAGGTCTTCTCCAGGTGGTCGGCGAAGAGAGTCGCTCTGTCGTCGGCGACATAGTGGAGGTTCCCGGTCGAATCCAGTAGTGGCCGCGCTGGTTCAGCCGTACTCAGCAGGCGACGATTCAGCCTGTATATAGATGGCATGTCGTCGCCTATCGAGTCGAGGAATTCCTCCCACGACTCGGCTGCGTACGTCTGCAGTTCCTCTTGCAAGCTAGCGTTCGCTTTGTTTAAGCGGCGCTTAGCTTCCGGACACCGATTTTCGGCCCAGAAGCGATGCAAGCGCCGCTTCTCCCGCAGCTTGTCTCGCAGTCGTTGCGGGAGGCGGGGACGTGTCGCTTTCGCCTCTATCGTCGAGGAGCTGGCTTCCAGCGCGGTCTTGATGGCCTCCTGAAGGTTGGACACCCGGCTCTCAATATCTCCGGCGGTGACCGGTGTCTTATAATCTAGGATTGCCTTACCAAGCAGCTTCTCGTATCGTGTCCAGTCAATACGGCGGCGCTCTCTATAGTGACTCGCTGTAGCAACGTCGGTCTGTAGTTCTAGGAGAACCGGCAGGTGATCCGACTGGAGTTCATAAATGACTTCCTGCACATAGGGAAATGTCACGTTGTGCAGGAGGGCGACATCGAGTACCTCTGACGAGTGGGTTGGCGTGCTCGGAACACGTGTGTGTTGTTCCGGTCCGGCGACCGTGAAGCCTCTTTTCTCGGCGTGGTTAAGCAATTGCGCGCCATCGACGTTGGCGCGCGTCGAGTTCCACGCCGGATGCTTGCTGTTCAGGTCGCCGGCTACAATCGTAGGTATCGTCTGGTGTAGGAGTTTGCTACGCGACGTGTGGCGCCGTGGCTTAGTTGGTTAAAGCGCCTGTCTAGTAAACAGGAGATCGTGAGTTCGAATCTCGCCGGGGCCTTGTGTCATTCTTTTTCCATTCCCGGCCCACTAACTGACCAGGAGGGAAAGTATTGTGAATTCGCAAAATTTTTTGTTCGAGATGAAGACGGAAATATCATATTTGAGCCCCCCTGGGTCGATTGAGACCATTTTCAGATTGAGTTGGCCACGAAGACCCATTCTGTTCAGGGTTGGTCACACTCACGGGTCAACACCCATCCGGCGGCCTCCACGCATAAAAAGCGAGCCCGGACAGGACTCTGGCCTTAGGGTTAGTTTCCCCTAGGAATCAAACTTCTGGCGCTCCTGGACGGTCTGCGCACCGTGCGGCGTAAACCAATCGATTGTGCTCTCTGACTAACAGTCGGGGGCGTCTGGAAGCAGTAGTTTCCTATAGACCGGGGGTGGTTGCGGACCTTACGGCGACTGCTCTTAAAACGACCATCAGCTACCCGATCCTGGGTGAACAGCCAGGCAAAGGATGCCGTGGTCCGCGATAGATTCGGTATACACCGTTTCACCGCTTCGTAAGAGAGAGGACCGCGCAAGCGACCTCGATCTCGTAACCAATCGAGAGACCGGAATAATCTGGTCGCAATTGGAAGTAAGGGCGTAGGTGTAAGCCCGCTGGGTAACACACCTGGTTATCTTGCGGTTAAGGCGTTGGCCTCTTACGGGCATGTGGTGGAACTTGACGGTGGACTGTTTTGTCCAAGTCTTCTGCGCTCTCTTCACGAGAGATAGAACGACTAGTCGTTAAAACTTCCTGAGATGACGGGTTCGCCCGTTGTAGTTGACAACTCTATTTGACCTGACCGACCAATCGACCGGCTGACAGGCCATCCGGACGACCGACCGACGAAAAACGCAAAACTGAAGTTGACCGCTGTCGAGAATATCAATCGCAAACGTTTAATCGTCATCGTGACTAACGATTGAAACTAATCAATCGTTAGTCGCCGATTGACAATTAAATGAATCAATCGTTAGTCGTCAATCGCGATTAACGTATACAATCGATAATCGTTAGTCGATTAAATTTTGTCCAACACTGCCGCAGCTCTGCTTACATTAATGCTAGACCCATCTCTTGCGATGAAGTATCAAATTCAATAAAACACAAAAATCGTTATAAGGGCACATATATTTTCCATAGATATATTTACAAAACTTCATAATATAACATGTAAAAACATACAAAATTTATAAAGTATATTCATACAAAAAGTACATCTAAACCGTAGCTATTCGTTTTTCAAAGAAATACTGTTTGTACTCGATAACATGGCCAGAATAGGAAAAATATATTAGTGTTCAATTAATTAAATGGCAGTCCTACGAACAGAAAATGAGTTTCAAAATTTAATCGGAGAAATAAAACTTACAATTATGTAATTCTCTATTCACAATATTTACATTGGTGTTGTCCAGCACGATTGTAATTATCTGGTACTTACCCTAATTATGAACACAGAGAAAACAATGTGTATTGACTCGTCATGATTAGGCACTCTCTATACGTTTTTTCCTAACTAACTAAACACTTAAAAGTAAACATATAATTGGAGTAAATATTACTCGTATGTTTAGGTATATCACTGGTACAATCGCCCATGAAACATAGCGGTTCAAAAATGGCGGCTCACAATAAAGTACGTAAGCTATATTGGTTGGTTCTTTCGAAACAGAAAAAAGTTTGAATCAGTCTCAGCTCATTATTTAAGAACCGTTCCGTGACAAAAATCGGTGGCAAACGCGCTGTTTCATGGCAAGATTATTTGGCACGACATTTAACAATAAAAATCCTCTATTTTCTATACAATTTCAACTATGAGCGCGATCTAATAAAAGCTAGCATCACATGTTTTGCTTACAATAAAAGCAGTCTTGGTTGGGTAGCGCCGCTTGTTCAGACGTACCGCGTCAGCTGTGTGTAGAAGTCCTGAAGGAAGAGCTGCAGCTGGGATAAAGTGGGCCGTTCATCTGCAGACATGGCCCAGCAGTAAGCCATCACTGCGAACCTGGAGAGAAAAAACAGTGCTATAGTCTTTAGATTATAATATTATATCTAATTCAAAAGAAAACTTGGCAAAATAGAAGACTTTCAAGATGATAAAAACACTCAACAAATGACTGCAGTATGCAATTGTTTGGAAGAACTACCGCTCCACTATGTAGAGTAAAACATGTGACAAATATGGGTTGGTGAATACCACTAAGAGTAAGTAAAAGGTACTGCGACTACCAAATACTAGTATCATCAAACTTCTAAGATGATACGTACTCTCAATAATGTACGGGGTCGAAAGAACCACATTAACAGGCACATTATTCAGAAGCTTGTAGAAGAATTTTCTAAAGTTCTAACGTTCTAAAAAGTAAGCAATACTCACAGCTCATCAGGGCAGTTGACTGGTTGCGCGAGCCGATACCCATCTCGAAGGTACGCAGCGATCTCGAATGGGTCAATTTCGGCGTAAGGCTGCTGCGCCAAAGAAGTCAGCTCCCATAACAGCACGCCGAAAGACCATATGTCACTAGCGGGACTAAAAGCCCTCGCAGTCAGGGCCTCCGCAGCCATCCACTTAACAGGTCTATTCTCATTGTCCCCTAAGCAGTGGTAATCAGCTGGGAAGAGATCTCGCGACAACGCATTGTCAGCTATCTGAACCCTCAACTTCTCATCGACTATACAGTTTCTCGCAGCGATATCCTTGTGGATTATATGCTTTTTGTGCAGGAATTGGATCCCTTGCAGGACCTGCAGAGCCATATCCACGATCTCCTGAGTGGTGAGCGTATGCGTCACACCTTCGGCCGATAGCTTGCATTTCTGGAGGAACTTCTTCATGTTGGTGCAACCCCTGTGCGGGTAGATGAGGAACGGCGCCGTGTGATCTTCGATCGACACACCGAGGATACTCAGGACGTTCTTGTGCGCGAGCCCGTACATGGTCATGCCCTCTTGCAGCAGCAGCGACACTTGGAATTGGGAGGCGTGATCGGTGACGGTTTTTACGAGGACTTCTTGCTCGCGACCGTCTTCTTCCGCGTACGAGCCGCGATAGACCCTGCCGAAAGTGCCTTCCAGGAGGACGCTGCGTAACCTAACGCGGCACCTACAACAACAAAAAAACATCATGAAAGTTTGGCATCCTTGAAAAGAGAGCATACGTGTCGGTCGCTGAAGTCATCGCAAGACTTAAGAAGGCTTGCGGTGGAGGAGTTCTCGTGATAGGTAGATGACTTCTTAAAACCAGCTAGAAGCGCGATACTGAAAAAAACACTCAAATATGGCCTTCAATGTGCCAGGGATTAACAAAGAGTCACCAAAGAGGCTCTGAATAGGTTCAAATAAGAGGCGAATAGGCTCTGAAAGCAATCCTCATTCCATGAACATGGTACCTCTCGCTTGGATGCCGGGACACAGTAATATATAAACTAATAAGCAAGAAGATGATAAACTAACAAGAAGAAAGAGTCTTAGAAACCATTCCTGGGCCAAGAATCGGCCATAGGCATATCCGACTGTCTCTTAAAACTTGCTACCAAAAAGCGGCTAGAAACAGAACAGTAAATCTACTGGATGGACGTACTAAGATTGAAGCAATCCGAAGCACTCGTAAAGCCGCGTTTAAAATGTATCTGAAGCATTGCTCAAACTGGTCAAACCGCGAATAAGAACAATGTTAGGACTAATGACACGATAGAACTTAACAACATAACCATCGGAAACAGAACTGATCGTCTCTGCAGAAAATGTGGAGAGAAACATGTACCGCTATACATAGTTTGTGTGAGTGCCTCGGTTTAGCTAATTTAAGGCTAAAACTATTAGTAGACTCTTATCGGAATCCTAACGAACTGCTTACTGTAAGTGCAGGTTACTACTACACCTCCATGATATAAGTGGACTACAGTCGCCCAATTAACGTCTAAGTCCGCCATTTGTGCATAAATTGACTTTTTTTATAAAACCAGTGTAATATTCATTAAGTAATGTTTTTTATAGCACAATAACGTTATTCTATTCTATTATATTCTACAGGGCGCAGAGCGAGTCCACCGTGATTATTATGAACCTGGTCTATTAAATCAATCAAAATGTTGACTTGTAAGTCTTGCAACGAAATTTTAAAAAATTTAAAAAATAGACATACATTTCTAAAACGTTGTATATTGTCATCGTCGAGGTTAAGAAAGAGTCAAAATGTTGAGCTCATGAATTTATAATACAAAAGTGTGTGAATCGATCACAATAAGGATTAAAATCTTCACGCACTAAGTTTCCGATCCGATCGAATGGAACGAATGTGTCAATTTCGTAAAAGTGCCGTTTGTCTAATTAGTGTGACGAGGTGTCGTTGGAGAATTCTCCGGGCGTCCCACACGTGTGTGATTTCGAAGCCGCCAGCCCAATTAACGCTGTCAAATCCACAGTTTGAAAATAAATTACGACGTCTACGCAGCGAAGGGACAAAAAATAAAGAGATGCCCGCGTCTCGGGTAACGGACGGCTTAGCTGGGTGCATTCTCTGGGATTTCAAACTCAATCATAAAGAGTGAAGTTGAAAATGATTGGAGATTATGTTTGTATCTTATTAATAGATATATCTGGATACACCATTAAGTTGCAAAATTTCCGAGTTTTCGAATGAATTGGCATAACTTGGTGAACAACTCTTTAAACTAACGTTATTTACAAATTAATCCTGTATGTACAGCTTTAAGAGTCCGCTAAAGCGGTACTCATCATACAAAACGCCAGTTCAAAATTATTTTCGAAATCATATCTGGCAGTGTTATATCATCGTATCGTGCACCTAACGTATTCAGTAGTGCCTATTTCTCCGTTATTTCTATTTGGGTCACTAAATAAACAAAATAAAATAATGGGGACGCATTTATTAAAAAAGTTTTCTGTTGGAGATTGGAAAACATATTGGATCTACGAAATAAAGTACCCATTATTTTTAAGCTTTTAGAACATCATCAACTGTACAATAAAACCGACTACCTCAAATAGCTTTTTACCTTTATATAATTTTTAACTTTTTAGTGTGCTAGTTTTAGTTCTAGTATGCTAGTAGTGCTAGACCGGTCTTTCTTGTGGCTTACTTGCGGTATTACTGCAGCATCAGATCTGAGGAGTTGGAACCCGGAATTCAATGATAAAGTCTCTGATTGAGACTCACAATAAGTATTAGAAAATAACCAGTGCCGGATTAACCTAGGTGGAGGCCCTTAAGCCGTCGAAATCCCCCCCCCCTCCCCCCCTCGACTGCTTTAAATGCTAATAACGCTATCTCATAACAAAGACTCACGCTCGTAAATAAAACACAATCGTACAGTACAATATGATCATGTACGATTCGTACGGGCAAAGTGGGCTGTCAAACATTCTGAGGACGATATAGTGTATAATAGACGTGTGTGTAAACAAAACGCGATCGCACCGGCAATCAACCATTTTCTTCTTAGAATTTAAATTCAATGATTTTTTTTCTATTACAAATATTTTTTTAAAAAATCAATCAACAATGCAATGATCCCTTGTCGCGGGGCCAATAGAATCAGGATTTGGGGATCAACGGTTGAAATTATCATAATAGTGTATCTTGATGGGGACTGAATATATGTGCGAATATTTATGACAATCGGTTGAGTAAAAGAAATTCAACAATCAGTCGCAAGATTTGAAGTATCGGGAACGGGAATCTATATAATATTTAAAAAAAAACTAGTGATTAGAAGCTGGGTTTGAACAAAGCCGCTGTGGTATCTCTATTTTATTTATTTATTTAACCAGTTGATAGGTGTTCCTACGCATGGCAGAGTCAAAATAAACAAAAATTACTACTCGGATATGAATATAAACCAGGATTACAAAATTAATCAAAATTACTACCCGAATATAAATACCTACATTATAAGGTATTCATACAAGAAGGTTGAACATTCAAGTGCAAATTTTCTGAGTTATGTATATGTATGTAATAAAAACAATTTCACAAATTATCATATGTACTAACGTGTTATCGTACTATCGTGCATATCGTGCTATTAATCAATCAGAATTATTTGATAATTTCACGATTTATAGAAAGTCCTAAATATGGTCATAAAAAATACAAATTTTGACCAATTAGTAATGATTATAATAGGGAATCGCCAATAGTAAGAATAAACAATCACAATTATATAATAGTCAATAATAGAAAGAATAAAGACAGTCAAATATTGTCAAAAACGATATTGTCTAAATGCTTAATGCCATAAGCTGGGTTTCAATTAAAATACATTGTATCTTTTGCTTAAAGTAAACCTCCCCAAGGCCATCGTTTTTTAAGTTGCATAATGGCAATTTATTGTAAAAAAAAGGCAGATTGATATAGAGATCAAAGTCTAACTTCAATCCGCCGCGGTAGGTACTGCGGCGAGCTCGTCTATCCAAACTTATCCTGTTTAATGCGTTTGTGCCCTACCTCTGTATGGTGAGTTCGGCGATTCGATCGTGCAAATTGCGCGATCTCTCATCGACGGCCGAGTAGCTGGGCATCCGTCGGAAGCTCGCGTAGCTGGCGGCCGATTTGCAGGACGAGGGCGCGGCGTGGGCGCCGGCGGCCAGCGCGTCGGGCGGCTCGGCGAGGAAGGTGTGCGCGCGCGACGTCGAGCGCGACTCGTGCAGCGCGTCGCCGCGCCGCGCCTTGCCGCCGCGCACGCAGCACGCGGCCGCAGCGGCCACCGCAGCCGCCACGCCCACTAGCGCGCAGCCCGCCGCGGCGTAGAAGATGTTCGCCGACGTGCCGTCGCCGCCGCCGACGGAATCCACGGACACGGCGACCTGTCCGCCGCGAACGCGTTGCGCGTCCTGAACAACAAATGAGAGAAAAAAATTAAAATAAAGTTTAACATCGGCTATGTCAGCATTTTAACTTTATTTCTTCATATTAGCTTAATTGAAATAAGTGCAGTGGATGTTGAAATAACTACAGGACCAACCCACCGGAGAATCTTCCGAAAGCTTCTGAAAGAGGATTGATTGCGTTTATTTTTTTCTCCTATTCATTCAACTTAACTTTGCGTCTACGTCTACGTATACACGCGTTCTTCAATGTATTCCCGAAAAATAAAAAAAAACTGCATATACGCGGTGGGATAGTAAAGTATAGGGGTTTGGCATCACTCGCAATTTGGCAACCCTGGAAACTTCCAGGCCCGTAGAGAGCGCGATAAGTGAAGTTGAGTTTTTACTCGTATAGTGCGTTACGAAAAATAGAACCGGGAAATTTTGAAAAAAGAAGGTCCATCAAACTTGGTGATTCCGTAGTTTGATCTACGAGCTGCAAGGAGCCTATGGGGAACGTTCAGGGAGTCATTTGACATAATAATAATAATAAAACGCTTTATTCACAAGAAAAGGCGAGTTTACTGCCAGCAGGCAATATTTTAGAGCTAACCTATGAAAAAAACATCAAAAACTAAGAAAAATGTGGAAAGAGTAAGGGCACATATACATATAAAAACTTCATAGTAGGGTTAGTTGTAAGAGATTCTCGTATGATAATAAATCTGCCCATTGTGAAATTTCACAATGAAGAGTAGAAACAAAGAAACTTTTTAGGGGATATCAATGATATATACAATGGAATTAAAATAATTTAAAAAATTAGTCTATGTAATTACTTTTCTGTTACACCTCGTATGTAAAGTGCTCGTAACGCACGATTGGACTTACCTGTTTCAAGCATATCTTTCGCCTGCGGAAGTGCAGCGATGTGTCCTGTGCGGCATCCCTGGCTCCGAGTCCTAGAGAGACGTTGACCGTGATGGCGACGTCCACCTCCGCCGCGTGCCGGCCAGAGCAGGGCAGAGTTACCCGAAACGTCTCCACGGTGGTCGGCACCGTACCTTGCCGGGAGATGTTGAGCGCTGGCGTGGAAATCGCCGCGCGGTTCGATACATCCACCGCTATCGAGTACGGCAGCTGTGAGCAAGGAGAAACGTCGTTATGGGTATGTTACAAAAATATCAATACTTGTGATGAAGATCACAATAGCATCAGAGCAAAGAACGCTGGAGAAAACGTTAAAAAAGATGTATGTAGCAGCAGAATGTAGCACACGGTGGAACAAATCAGATCGTTATAAAGAACGTTATATACTAAGATATTGGCATGAAAGATCAGGAAAAAACGGTTGATACGCAGTATCATATACTTTCCCAAATTTCGTCTTGGTAAAGCGACATACAATGCGTCGCTGTTCTAGGTATTGGCCATATATAGTAAGCGCGTTAATTTATTTGCATTAGATTATCAAACTCTTTTGTTTTTTCTCTTCGACTTAAGTGATTTTTTAACTACTATAATCATTACCACTTTCAGGTTCGATTTTCAGATTCTTCATTTCCTACCCGTCATTATGAAATTTTTATTATTAAAGACGTAAGCTACAACAAGGTTAGAGGTATGGAAAACGAGTTCTTAAAGGCGTTTCGAAGTATTAAATTTCTGAGATCATAAGATAAAAAAATTCAGATCATAACATTTTGTTGGCTGACCGGAAGATATTGTTTATGTAGCAATAAGTCCGCTATGTTGTACCTTGAATGTTTTATTGTGCAATAAAGAGATTTTTCAATCAATTTCATTTTTTAATTCAAAACCCGCTGAAGATTTAGAAAAGTGTCATACATAAGTAAGAGTTGCAGGCAATGTCTTCAGAATTCTAAGTTACATTTATCTATTTTTCTAGGACCAGTATTACAGGTTTATGACTTTAAATTATGAAAAGGCCGCAATTTTGAAACAAAATTGTCGGATATATATAGGTCTCGTCAGCTTTTCAAATCCCGGCATTATTATGAACTAACTGTTAAGTAATTTGATCCCACTTAATCGTGTAGTTTCTGAGATACCGTCAAACGGCCATACACATATAGATATTTTCCAGAAATCACTTTTTGTTTTCACAGGATCTTAAAACATAGAGATCCGGTGCAAACTCGAATTCTATATTTTGCTCGAACACAAGACTTTCCCTACTTACATACAAGATGTAATGTTTTGGGGGAAGTAAATATGAAAAAAAAGTCAACGAAGACGATAACTTAAGTACCTATGTATTTCTAAATAAAAACAATCTAAGGATATCACCTGGAATCACTAATAACAAAAAGATTCTGCAAATAAAATATTGGAGCAGGGCAGCAAATGATTCTAATTTCGTATATAGCGCTACTCCAGTTTATTCTTGTTCAAACTTCCTTATTTGCACTAAAACACCTCTATACACTTATTTTGAGGCTGAAAATATCCATTTCAAACGCCGTTCACAACGGAAATGTCTTATTATGATTCTCGGGAACGTTTTTACTAATTACTGATGTTCCTACTACTACTGTATATTTCATTCAAACAACAAACAACCTTGCGCACACATTTGTCATCCAAAAAGTGTTCTATGTATATTAAACATGACGAATAATGAATTATTAAATATGGATTTTGTAACGAGATGACATGTGGCGCCGTGGCTTAGTTGGTTAAAGCGCCTGTCTAGTAAACAGGAGATCGTGAGTTCGAATCTCGCCGGGGCCTACAACGCAATTATTTTTGATTACTCAATCGAGTTTATCGAGAGTTCAAATTATCAATATAGACCCAAATTAACTTTTTGATCTCTTCGCTCTCAGCGAGTAAAGAATAGCAGCGATAAGGACTTGTTTGTTTGACATAAATCATAATTTTATCATTCGATTGTGTCACCGTTTTGGCTGGATGCAGAAAAAGAACGCGTTATGAATGTTTAAACTAATAAATGTATAAAATAATAATTTTGCAATATTTTATTAATTGTTGAGTAAATTCTCGCACATGGATATTGTTTTAATAAAAACGCTAACGTAAGATTCTTAAATAATACAGATAACGTAATATCAATCAATCTATAAGTATTACATTTAATAAAAAAACTGTCGAATTGATGGATGACAGAAAGACTTTTTATTGTATTTTTTATTAGGAAATGTTGCGCTTTTAGGATTGTTTGAAATAGATGGCGCCAGAGCGTAAATAGTTTATACAGTGCGCCTGTGCGTAAATAGTAAGTATATTACACAGATGCTGATTTTTATATTATTATCGAAGGATGCGCCTGGGTCTAAAACTTCAAATGAAGACCACAAAGAAAAAGGGGAATGTATTTTTTTGGGTAAATTCAGTTTATAATGGGTTTTAATATCATTTCACGGATGCTATCGAATGGCGTATTCAAACAACAAAAAAACAGACTCTGTCATTGTAAAATCGAAGATTGAAAAGTTGTTAACAGCGAGAAAAATCGGCGATCTACGAATATATATTGGATAGCGGAAGTAACCGCTGGATGCAGTTTCAAAATCCCATTGTGCAATCCAAGGAACAATTCTACTGTCCTCGCATGATCCGGGAAGCCATTGAAATAAGAAGAACCCCGAACTTCAAAAGAGACGACGGTTACAAACTCTCTTCTACGTGGAACCCTCTTCTTAAAATGTTCCCGCCGCCGAACGCCGAACGCAAGGACGTAAGACAGGATACAGTGAGTGTTTCGTGCAAGACGGATTTTCTAAATTCGCGTGCTCCGAGTCCGGCTCCCAACCACCGTTATAACCTACGCAGTGGCGGCAGTGGTATGCGGCCTACCCGCAAAACAACGGATTGACAGCTCTTTAAGTCTACTCTGCACAACGGCGGCTGCAACGTCACCGAAACGTCGGGTGCTACAAATTTCACGCGGTAAATTCGTTTCTATCCTACATATTAACCTATTATTAATATTATTAACCAAAAAAGAAACATAACATAAATATTAACCCAAAAACAATAATCTAAATAATATTAAAATAATAATGTATTATGATTTGCATCTTAAGCCTCCATTATTTTCACTGATATTTCTCTTGCTTTCACTGTTATTATAGAGTTTTGTTGAAAAAAATATCTTTTTATAAATTCCATATTTTTTTAGTATCATAATTTTGTTTGATTCTACTCTTTATTGTAAAGTTGCACAATAGGCGGGTTTATTATCATAGGACAATCTCTTACAACCATCGGAAAATGGTGACCCAGCCGGAATAACTCGATAACCACTTATAAATACTCCGTAAATCAAACCCTAACCGATACAATAAACTGACTAGTCGTATTAGCTATTATTATTAATTATTATTATTATTATTATATTTTATATACGCCATTACTAATATCATACACGCTCACACTCCACACCCACACCCTCAACACACTCCCACAAACATATACACACACACCCTTAATACTAGACTCTTGTGTAGTACTAAAATTGAAGGTACATTAGTTTTATTAAATATGTAGTATTTTTAAACGTAATTTATGTAATTTTATACAAATCCGTAACCGGTTTTATTTGTTGTAAATCTGTATATTTTTTTTAAATATTGTTACTGTAATACTGTGTGATTTCTCAATAAAGAATATAGAATAGAGAATCTGGCGACCTAACCACTATGCCATCAGGCCGAGTGTAATTTTGCTTGCAAAGTGTATCGTTTTTTTTGGTAATTCTCATTTTTCCTTGCGGTCTTCAAATGTTTGCAAATACATATTACGAGATGTTTGTTATGATTTCCATGCTACAGCTCGCCGCACCGATGTTTCGTAATCTGGCCGCGCGTCGACCAAATCGCGTCTACCACGAGCATGTTTGCGGTTCGGGCTCAGTACAGAGGTTTCTTTCATTTTGCCGCCAGGTTAATTAGAGTTTTAACTAGGCCCGCTTTGATGGAAGCAGTTCAAAGGCGCCGCCGGCGGAAGCACTGAAAGGGGGTGGGATTTAAGTGGCTTAATACTACGTTTACTATTATATTTACAAACCAGCAGACGCCGAGCACGCGCGTGCACCTGGATATTTGTCGCCGGGAAACAAAGCGACGTAATGTCGCTTGCTCGTTGCTCTATATATCATATACCTCGTGCCAGGAGCAGATGCGACGCTTGTCTTGTAATTTGACAGGTCTGCCATGCTTTCTAGGGTTCCGTACCACAGTATCACCAGATACGCATATGAAAACACGCAAACCTGCCTCAACTAACATCAATATGCATATTATGTCCGGGTATGAATTACATGTATTTGAGGGGGCAGTTTTCAACTATTTTTATCCATAAATCCACCCCCTTACCGTCACCTACCCCCGACCCCCAGGAATGGCAGCCATTTTTATTTTTTCATTACGATAACGTTAGTCTATATACGAAAATGGCAATAACTAAATACTTAAGAGGCCTAAAAATATAACATTATTGTTATTCGAACGTTAAAAGACCACTCTAACTAATATCACAAAGATTTTTTTGATATTCATTAATATCAAAAAAAAATCTTTGTGATTTTAGCTAGAGTGGTCTTTTAACGTTCGAATAACAATACTTTTATATTTTTAGGCCTCTTAAGTATTTAGTTATTATCATTTTCGTATATAGACTAACGCAATGATGACGTATATAGACTAATGTAATGCCATTGCATTACAGACAAAAAAAACACGAAAACATAAAATGTCTTCCAAAAAAATGTTTTTTTTCGTTACCATTAAAAACACAGGTGGGGGGGGGGGGGGGGGTAGGTCACGGTAAGGGAGTGGAGTTATCGATGAAAATAGTTGAAAAACGCCCCCCTCAAGTATAGATAGTCCACACCGAACATGCCATCAGATAACCAAGCGGTTCTAAGAGCTATCTTACCGCCTGAAATCAATTGAAAGATTGTCTTGGAGTGCACCTAAGGACTTAAAGACCTCGGTCTATTCTATGACTATGCTTATCTACAAAGGGATTAATGGGAAGGAATAAGCAGACCCGTTAGCTAAAAAGGAGCCCTACGACCAATCTAATGTCTAGAACCATTCTAAGGCATATAAAAGACCACAGCAACTCAAAGTTAAACGAACAGGAGGGACAAAACACTCACCAATACTGGCAGAATATACCAGGACAACGTTGCAAAAAAATAATAATAATAAAACACTCGCACAAAAACCTCCAAGCTACTAAAACTAAGCAGGAACCAGATACATTCACAGGACTCCTCACGCGTCACTGCAAGTTGAATAAGCACCTACATCGGATGGGACATCTAAGACCGACATACAGATTTTGGCCTCGAAGAAGCGGAGACGTCCCTCCACTTTGTATGAGTGTGAACCGCTAATGCAGTCAACGAGCCTTGGGAAGACCAGTCGGACCTTCTTTTATGGGACAATGATTTTATACAACCGAATTCATCGGGAGTTGTTAAGAGCATGTAGTAAAATAATTTAAGCATCGTATTAAATACATGGTAAAAAAGCATACTATAACATACTATAAACGACTACTTGAATGCATGCTGTTATTATAATTTATTTTTGAAATTCACTTGCTAAATATAACTTCATAAACAAATGTCGCATTTATAGAGATGATTCTATATATTAAACTAAACATAAATACAGTTTTTTTATTACTTTTTACATGGTTTGTATTGGGAGTTTTTTAGGTACAGAAGGTAACCTAACCTACAACTTTTTTTGATAGCTAAAATAAAAATAACTTTTGAATGTAGAAATCGTTTCTTTTTCTTTTTTCAATTTACTTGATTTGTTTGATGTACAAAATCACCCCTAGTAATGCGATACCCGATTACCAAGTCAACCTGTATAATGTTACCTTACCTATTTTCTGTTTTTTTTTTTTATCTTTTTTACCTGTTTCATCATTTCCATCATATACTGATTGCTGAATAATCAATACTGTTTAATGGATATGAAAAAAACGGATTGCGTCTTGACAATAATACTACCAAAAAGTGGCCATCCGGTTTTTCTTGAGGAATAATACTACCAAAAAGTGGCCATCCGGTTTTTCTTGAGGAATAATACTACCTAAAAGTGGCCATCCGGTTTTTGTTGAGGGTTCTTTCCGGTGTAGCTTATATAATTCGTTGAAAAAATAATATATAAAATATAGTGTACTATTATCGTCTCTTGACGTCTAGTATATGAAAGCAAATTATTTAAGTTAAATAAACACGTTTGGATGTTATTTTATATCACAAAGTTAAATCAGACAGCGCGGCAGCGGCGCTCCGCTCCGATGGATCTTAATCCATGGATAAATATGAGTGTTACAACTCATCCTAGGCTTTAAGTATGTGACCCAAAAAGTAAAAAAATACGAGGCTTTGAATTTGAAAAAGTTTGGAATATCATAACTATCTTAAAATGTCTCGATATATGAGGGAAAAGTACGAAGGTAGACGCTTGTTTATAAAAGAGAACATGGTTTATGTTCAATTTCAGAATGTCGCCGAATGTTAATGTGTAAAATTTGGGTTGGTGAATTGAATGATTTCATAAGTTTTAACCGCTGAAAATGTCATCTGGCAATGTTAAAAATTAAGAAAGTTTGGAAAATCTTAACTATCTTAAAATATCGCGATATATAAGGCAGGGTTGGCTTGATTTTCCCCAACCCGAAAAAACCCACTGGGTTAAATTGGGTAAAACCCACCTGAAAAAACCCGAGGGTTTTTGAATGTGGGTTTTTGAAAAAAATACTTGTTTATAATAATTAAATCAATGAACGGATATAGCATTTATATTATATTTTATCAAAAAGAAAAAAAAAGGATGTATTTGTGACATATATATGTATGTATAGTAAAAGCGAAGTTAAGTTAAACAATTTAATACACTTTAATTAATAGTGTTACTTCAATTCACCAATCCCACTCACACATATTCTTGTCCAGGAGATATTGGTATAGTGACACTAGTTTCTGGGCTTTTTCCACACCCAGTCTGTTCCATAATTTACTCCAGATCATTCCAAATGTTGAGAAAAGTATTTCAATTGATGCAGAACTGGTCAGAAAAGTGTGTAATGTGGATAAAAATGAGCAAAATCCATTGGGCAATTTGTTTTGGTCAATCACCACTTCCATCTTTTCCGTTTTTTGGCCCACGTTTTTCCATCATTTACTGGGTAAAATTTTCGAGACTACATTTCATGGAATAAAGTAGACGGGTATACATCAGTGTCCTTGATTGAGAATGCCAAAACACCAGCCATGAACTCAGAGTAATGCTTCGTTACCCATTCTTCGGCCATTTTCTCTTGATCTGGTTTCAGGAGCCGACCGTAGTATCGCGGATCCATCATATTCGCCAAGAAGTGAAAAGGTTGCATCGCATCATTGAACCTCGCACTTACGGCCGTCCTGTAGGGCTCAAGTTCATGACTTTCCATCAGATCAAGCCATACTTCATCTGCATCAGATATAGTCGTATCGTCAGCCTGTAGTTTGTCCAGCGCCACGGAAACTTCCTTCAATTGCTTCTGAAGATGGATGGCTTGTGTATGAAGCCCAACATTGTCAAGCACACGAGCTGCCCCTACATCGAACTGTATTTGCGGGTCAGGATTAGCTTCAATATCCGTGGGAACTTCAAGATATTTGTGATAATTCGAGATAAACAATCTGTGAGTGGCAATCTTCCTGTGAGTTCCAGCGCGAGTCATTGGGCAGTTGCGGCATTCGGCCTCCTTTTTCTTTCAACCAGGCATGAGGTTGATGATGGTTGCGGAAGTATTTGTGTACGACGACGACAATATGTTTCACTATTGAGGTGGTGCCACATCTTTCTCCAACAAATTGAGGTAATGAGCATTACAGCCATATGTCAAGAGCTTGGCGAATTTATCTGGTTGGTTCAGAATCTCTCTCATCTTTATCATTTTATTTTCGTTGTCTGTACATAGTGCAAATACCTTTTTATCGTATTGCTCTTCAATTTTACGAATGACGTTTTCAGCAATTGATGCACAGTAGGCAGATGTTTTCTTGTTTGAGCCGGTATCTATTGCATCGACAAGGTAGACCCTCGACCCGAGAGTCGAGTCTGTTTCAATGATTGAATCGTTTGTGATGCTAGACCAACCATCTTGAACCAAAGTAATCGCAGAATTTTTTAACTCTTCTTTCATTCGGGATTCTATGTTCTTCGCAGCTTCATCCAAAAGCTTTCCGCCAAGCTGTTTCCTATTTGGTGGTTTGTATAACTAGACCGAGCCGAGGATCAAAAAAAGAGCTCAATAAAATGGTAATAAAATAAAATAAAATGTAAAATTAAAATATATTCATTTAAAATTCTCATTAACTCCAAAAAAACCCGAAATTCCCCGAAAAAGCCCGAAAATCCCCGAAAAAACTCGAAATAACCCAGTGGGCAGATATTTTTTTGATAAAACCCGGGTTTCGCCCACCCTGATATAAGGGGAAAAGTACAAAAATAGGCGCTAGAAAATGAACATAGAGTTTATTTCCATTTTCAGAATGTCGCCGAACGTTGCCAGCTGCAATATTTTGGGTCGGTGGATTGAATGTATCATATGTATTAACCGATGAAAATGTCATCTGACAATGTTAACAATTCGTACACAGTTTTTACGACAGAATATAAGCATCCACGTGCGTCATTATGATAAAAAGAAAACGGCATGAAATTAGTTAGATAATAAATGGGTAATTATTGTGAATAATACTAATCAATATCAGATGATTGCTGTCGTTGTAGTAGTTCGCATTTATTGCATCTTATTTTTTTCCTATACGACCAAGGATAATCAAGTTTTGCTGGAAAACAGAAAACACTCACCCTGCTTATTATATAGGTCTGTTCAGAAGCTCCGTATAATATTCAACGTTCGCGTATTATTATCAGATTTGTTGCCCACGGCGCAGATAGCCATCCACGGTTTAGCAATGGAAATGTGAGCGTGACTGTTCTTCCAGTGGCCGTTCTGTTGGTAGCGATCCAGATGGTCGTGATCTCCCTCGAGAATGCTCCGCTTCGCCGATGCGGCCGCCGCGGCCTCGCGATCCCCATTTGCATATTCAAATCTCAAGCAAAACTATTTCCAACGTGAGTCACAAGTTTTGTAGATGCATCTCCAACTCTGTTTCGAAAATTGTGCACCGCTTTGCCTCGCCTGTAGCCGCGCAGCCGCTCGTGCTAAACGGCACGGAGTCGAATTTCGAATTGGGCGCCTTCTCGATAACTATCGATGTTTTTAATTAATAACAAAACACACTCTCTTAAGACTGTCAAACGTTACAACACGATGAAACGCAATAAAAGATTACTTTAATTTAAAAAATACTGTTTTAAAATAAAAGTGATCCGTGAAAAGAACTCTTGAAAGCATACTGTTCTATCTGTGACTTAAAAAAAAGCATTTTTTACAAGTACAGACTCCGCTGAATAAACAAAAAAAAACATTGCAAACATTACAGTAAAGGACAAGCCAGAAAAAAAACGAGTATCAATGGAGAGATAGCGAATAATCATCACTGTATCCCAAATATTGCGGTGCAGAAAATCCCGATTTTCTGAGATATTTAATTTTAGTGTTTTTTTTTTTTTATATAACGCAATTTTAGAATTGTTTAATTTATTGTGATTTTTATTTCATCTCCCAAGATTAATCAAGAAACGCAAAAAAAAACTCTAAAATCAGTAAATATCACTAAATATATTTAATTTAACATGGGAATTATTTCGATAGGTAATGAGGTCTTTATTAATATTTTGTCAGATTTTGTATATAGTAAGTCCGTTTTGATCGTGTAGGAACGGATCATCTGCATATCCTATATTTGAAGCATAATTAGGGGGAAGTCCCCTAAAGCCGGACGGCACCCAGCGTCGGACACTAATAGTATGCCGACAAGTCGCGGCGCGATCGATACAAAGACGTAGGAAAAGGAAAAACGTACGCTTCGCCGCACCCTTTTCACCCGTCTTGGTATCGATCGCGCAGCGACTTGTCGAGATACTATTAGTGTCCGACGCTAGGTGCCGTCCAGCGTTAGGAGTCTTCCCCTTCTACACAAATTGAAGAAAAAAATATATACTTAAAAATTCTCCTACTATCCCGGTCTTCCCTGCCTTCGTCCACATTGGAACCATCCATGTAAGTTTATGGTTCTGATCTCTGTTATACATATATAAATTATCGTCTCAAATAATAATTTTACTTACGGGTCGCCCAGCCAAGCTCTGCCAAGTGAAATGTAGTTCTCCAATAGATGCTGGTACGGGGACTATGAAGTTAAGTGCATAGTCGTTGATTTGACCCTCACGAACGTAGTACAATTCGGCGGATAAACCTGTGGACAATAGAGAAAAAAATCGTTATTCGGATTATTTCTTTCTTATTTTATTCAGTTTTATCTATAACTAGTTTGGCCCATAGAATAGTATGTTACTATAGTATGTTTTATCTGTAGTGTATAGACAGGTTTGAAGTAGATTAGAAACTGCTGCCATAAAAGAGTCTCAAGACACCCTTTCACACATAATATCAATATCATCAATATATTTTACGTCATCTGAGCCTCATTATGCTGTATATTACTATGATGCGTATTATAGTTTATTAAGTCGCCGTTTATGTCATCTCGCGTTCGTTCGCGGAGACCGATCGCGAACGCATCAAATCGGCAATCGACGATCAGGCGACATTTCCTGCCGCTCGGACGCATCTTGATCGTTTTTGCCCGCTCTTGGCCTCACCCAATATAGCATAGCGGCTCTATAAACGATCCGTCCAGTCGATGTACGCGATTACTGAGTCGGCTCGCGGATCGTGAGAGAGACTTGGCATCTGAGGTGTTTTCTCGCGGGTTATTATGCCGATGACTTGTGGACGGCCGTTAAAAAAACCTATTTATGGATTTGAATACATAAAATACGATAAAGAATTATGAGAAATAAGCAGACATTTGATACATCGCGATCCAGATGATAATCATGCTCACAGATATTATTAGATGTAAACTATTAAATTGGCGACGAGAATGATCGTGCGTCGAAATCGCACTTGACATTCGAATGGTATTGGTAGCAAATGGTTTAGTGCAGATTGGGCCATAAGATCCAATGTGTCCTTGAGTCGGCCTATTCACGATTCAGCTCCTATTAAGTAGCCTACCCGCGTGAGGGGCTAGCCTGGGTAGGAATTTCGCGTCTCAGCTCTCGCGGCTGATGGATCGGTTTTCCCTGGGGGGTTGCCCTCCTGCGCTACTGGACGGTTTGCATACCGTGCGGTGTCAGTCAATCGGTTATGCACTCTCACTAATTACTGAAGGAGTGTGGAGACTATGGAAATATACTGTCTCCTAGGCAGCGCGGGTGGATGTTGACCTGTCGCCAACCACTCATGAAATGACCAATTAGCTACCTGATCCTGAATTCAGAGTCGGGCAAAAGATGATAATGGCCCGCGACAGATTCAAATTAAATCACCGCTGAATATACGGCAGGTGGGGTCGCGCAAGCGACTTAGGACCTGTAACCAATCGGGAGGTTAGAGGTATGCTGATGGTTAATTCCAACGGAGATATCCTTCCAAACCTGGCAGTCAGGGGGCGACGCTACCCGCTGGTTACCTTTCCCGGTGCCTCGCCGTAAGGCGTTGGCCTTTGACAGGCACGTCGGCTTAGCTAGACGGTAGATTTGTATTGTCTCTAAGTCATTTAGGCTCACCTCATGGGAGATAGAACGATCACTATCTTAAAACTTCCTGTGGTGACGGGTTCACCCGTTGTAATTGACAACCCAAGTTTGATATTCGGATTTTAATCGAGTTCTAATGTTGAAATTAAAGTTGAAACTATATTGATATAAAGGGACCGACACTACTAGCAAGCTGCTCAAATTGTACAAGAATGGGAAAAACCACATTTTTTCTGAAAACGACAGTAGGGAAACAGTCATTAGCTATCAAAACATATCATCAAAATCGTAAAAGAGCCGTTTTTAAGAGAAAATATGTAATAGGAAAACATCAAACTATTTCATAATTCCGTAAGAGTTGCGACAAATAAGGTACTTAATAATATTAGGATAGTATCAGAAGATTAAATCACAGATTGGCATTTTTTTGGCGGTATTAAAGGAATGATATTTAAAACAAATACATAAATATTTTTCTCAGGAATTAAACCTGGGGGGGGGGGGGGAGGGGTGGAACAATCAAAAATCCTCACGCTTTTAACCGTACTGTGATCAAAAGTTTAATGAAAAGTGCGCATAATGCATAGATATTTTTTTCATATATTCATGACATTTCAGAAATTTAAGATTTCATAAAAATCATTTGGAAAAAAAATATTTTTGGACCGTGCAAAAATCAGGTCCGACAGACTGAACGAATCAGATTATGATTAGAAATTGATCATTTGCATCGGTGATTTTGGTAATGGGTCTCTTTTATTTTTTATCTTTAGGGTCACAGTCACAACTCGCAACCCACGGGTGAAACATTAGACAGCTGCCGAAATCCCACAAGCGAAAATCTTATGCGCACTTCTTATCATCGTCACAAAGCCGCCAACGCGTGTAAAAACGCTCACCTATTTCTGCTCCAGTCGGCGAGCACATGTTCGGATCAATTCGGTAATATTTAACACCGACCCGGATTATCCCCGCGGAGCTCGCTCCCTGACATTATAAATAAAAGGAGAGATTCTGTATGGAGCCCCGAATATTATGCCTTTGTTGGATCTCCCGCGCATTGTGCTGCTCATACGAACGATTTCGCCTCAAATAGACGCGCACCTTTGTTGATCCGCACCGTGAATAGGAGAAATTAGAGCGGTTGTACGCGAGTATATTGTGTGTGCATTACCTGAAGATTTTGGGTAATGGGATTTCACACGCCGGTGAATTATAAAACATTGCGAAAAGGGGATAAGATCATGTAGAGGCTCCTATGGATTTCCAGCATCTTTTGGTAGTTATACTATTTCTTCAGCACCCATTGCAGCCTTTTGAATACGCAGCAGAAATAAAATACGAACGGAGCTGCCATGGAATTCATCGACCGAAATCGGGCCCAGCATATATAATTATTACACTTCTGGGAGGTGAACGGTGGATTCCGGACTAACGACCGGCTGTGGTAGGTTTAGGACAGCTGTCTTGCCACATGTGAGCGTTTACCTTACCACCCATTCACTTCCCCTTCGAAGGGGGAGTGAATGGGTGGGTATTAGGAGATTAGGAGATTATACCGAAACGTATTAGAAACGTAACGAAACGATTGTAACGTATTAGGAGATTTGTAACGAAACGCAGCAAAAATTAAAACCGAAAATTAAATTTTTCACAAAATAAAGTGAAATTAGAGATAGCAAATCTATAAACATTTCAAAGACAAATTTATTTCAATAAATCATTACAGATTGTAGAAACTTACAATTACATTGCATTTTAACATTGTTCATGCACTTTATGGAAATTTAGATAATTCTGGATAGAGCTGACAAGAGGGCGCTGCAAGAAACGGCTAAATCGCGGTCATTCGCCGCACTCCCGCCTCATACAGTAGGTAGGTATAACAGTTTTCGCGCCATCTGATATTTCTTTTTTTTTTTAAACTTGTCATAAAAAATATTGGTCATCTGCATGAATAGCAATTTAATCATAAAGTTCAGATACGTAAGTAATACAATTTAAATGATTTCAAATAATTACTTCATAAAAAAACAAATATAAATACGTTTTTATTCGCTTTAAGCTATAATTTAAGATTTTAAAAAATCTAAAATGTATTTAAAAAAATGTAAATTTTAATAATCTATAGTTAGTACGCGATTTTCCGTAGTCAAAAAATAACAAAATTACATTTTTATATCTGGGTATTTACAATTGCTATTTACAGTTGATTCCCAATTTATAAATAGGCGAAAAATACTATAAGTAATAATTGTGAACTAACTATTAAGGATTCACTGAAACCATTTGTATGACTATATACTCTTAGACTGAAACATTCCCTCGCAATCCCGGTTATCATGATATATAAGAGAGCGGTCGAGTTTGGTGCTGAATGTGGGCGGAACGGTACGAATGCGGTTAGATCTTACAACAGATTGAAAAGAAAAAAAAAAACATCAAAGAAAAGCCGCCGAGTATGCTTGTACATGTGAGCACTCATACAATTTAAAGGAGGCCACGTGGTAACAAAATGCACGTCGGTTTAGAACAGATACGAGCACGTGCGGTGTATCTCTTAGATTAAACGGAAATAAAACAGAACTATCAATCTTCCTTGGGGAAAACGACAAGAGTTCTATTCGGATGTTTAAAAAGTTGTGTCGATGCGACGAACCGTACGGCATTAAAAGCTTTTGAAAGATGCACGTTGATCTATGCATTGCGTGTTTCGTTGTCGTTTGTCTACTTACTGATGTGCTATTCGACCTTGTATTTGGCGACGGCGCGGCGTTATGCCTAGCATGGCTGTCTCCATCGCATCGCTCACTATAGCGTGAATCAATGTACAGTATCTCGATCTGAAAAGCGGTTAACGAGGTGGCCATACCTGGGGCCGTCCACAATGAGCCTCGCGGCATTTTTCATCGTAATAAAACGGGACGCTGATCAAACACGTTGTTTGAACAGGCCCTGATATAGACGAGGCTCCAAATCGTAATAAGTAGCCGACTTACAAAGTTGACTGATCTAGCCGACGACGAGGCGCTACTGTTTATCCTTTGCAAAGGGACGAAGAAGCCGAAGGAGCTGTATTATAATCGTCTGGTCTGTTTAAACAGCTGACATAAAGTACGGATTTTAGAATATTTTCCACTGCAATGAAGTAATATTTATAGAAGGGACATCATGAGAATCGAACGATGGGGAGTTTTTCAACTTCATATGGAGCATTGCACATGATTTAGTTTTCTAAGGATGTAGAAAATTGACGAGTCTACTCTATGTTGTTATTTTACTCTGTTTAGAGAAAGAGTGATAGCAGCGTCCCTAGCAACGTTGACAGCCCAATTCTCGTTGTTACCTAAGTTGAGCAGCGTTGGGCGTGGTCAGTGCATGGATGGGTGACCTCTTTTTACCACGCGATGCTACAAATGCCGGCCTAGATATTGCAATAAGACTCCATGAAAATAAACTAGTCTTGGGGGTTGAAAAAATGTAGTTTCTTTAAGCTCATCAATTCTTAACCCATCTGAGGGTTTTTGCTTCGTAATCGTGGGGAATCCAGCGTACTGATTTTGGACCCAAATGAAATAAACGGCTGAGCCCAAAGATAAGTTTTTCGATCAAGTGGAAATTATACTCCAGCACTTATTGTAGATTAGAGGAATTATGCTTTAATATATTGAATAAAAATCGTTGAAATATATTTTATTATTTAGTTCCAAAAGAAAACCAGATAATTCATGAATTTTTAGATTCGAAAATATTTTTGTCTTTTATTAGTAGCGCTGGTGTTTAAAACAATACGAGCGCCACAAAATGCCGGATCTCAGATAAGGGTTTAAATAAGTTGTTTTGACTACTAGACTGTACTATAAGACGAACTCCAAGATCAAAGAGCATTTGTGTATTGTGGATATGTCGACTCTCAGTTGCTGCAAGTGAACCCATCATATTATTCCTAGTTATAACGATATTGTCGCCTTGTCACCGTGGGATGAAACAATTTCTATGATAAAAAAACGAATTTACCGCGTGAAGTTTGTAACATTCGACGTTTCGGCGACGCTGCAGCCGCCGTTGTCTAGGGTAGACAGTCTACCCAAGACAACGGCGGCTGGAACGTCACCGAAACGTTGGATGTTACGAACTTCACGCGGTAAATTCGTTTTTTTTTAACTTATTTATAATGTCAAACAACCGCGATACTCTTCAATTTCATATGAAACAATCTCTGATACAGTTCCACCATTGCCTAGCAGAGTCCTACCTCAAACAGCGAAGGCATTAAGCAAACCACTGGACCACTTTAACTGGTGTGAGCGATTTAAATGATTCTCGACCCGATTCGTGTCATTCTAAAGGTAGGTGACACATGGTCAACATCTGCCCCGCTGACTTATTTATTTATTTATTTAATTAATTAATTTAACAATTCATTAACAGTGCATAAGTATCACTAATAATCATATCAATAAAAAAAATATATAATTAAAATTAAAATTAAACACGGCCGATATGAGCATTAGCATTTAAGTACTGCTGCTGCCCAACTAAGTGCCAGGACTTGTTCCAGGGCAGCTAGATCTCTAGTTTTTATATCACATATATTCGGCAATGAATAATAAAAAAAATAAAAAAAATAAATAAAAAGGAAAAGAAATATATATATATATATATATATATATATATATATATATATATATATATATATATATATATATATATATATATATATATATATATATATATATATATATATATATATATATATATATATATATGTATATATATATATATATATATATATATATATATATATATATATATATATATATATATATATATATATATATATATATATATATATATATATATATATATATATATATATATACAGTGGGTTGCCAAATTATTAGGGACAGTACTTGATTTTTGTAATTTTCAGGTTTAGAATAATTTTGTGAGCAAATAAATTGATCCCAATGTAGTTTTCTTTTGTATTTTTTCTGTTGATATCATTATTATTCGTTTTATAAAGTGGCAACACTAGCAGTCTGTCTTATCTGTCAAATAAGTGAGGTTAAATCACATTTGGTGAAAACGGTTGTTAGAGTGAGCTCAATTATTAATTTTTGGAATCATTTCTTGTAAGTTTTTGCAGTGCAATATTATCTAAACGTAAGTAATGTTTTATAATTGATTGGTTTTGATAAATGTAATGTGTAAATTTCAATTTGGTAAATAGTACGCCTCAATAACCAAAAAAAAAAAAATGTCAGTATGGGCAAGTCTTCAGACATATCCCCAAGAAAATGTAGGGAAATACAGACCTTACTACTCCACTCTACACGTTCCCAGAGAGAGGTAGCAGAACTTACAGATGTTTCGAAATCAGTGGTAAACCGAATTAAAATAAAGACAGATAAAAAACTGCCTCTAGAAGCGGACCGAATTGGTAAAAGTGGCAGAAAAAAGATCACCACTCCTCGTACCGACCGTAAAATCAGAGACATCTGTCTTCAAAATCGTAAAAAGAGTGTGGCTCGGCTGACTACAATGATAAAGGACGAGGGCATCAACATTTCTAAAAGGACTGTCCAGAGGCGCTTGGCCGAAGAGAACCTGACTGGTCATCGCCCAACCAAAAAACCACGCCTGACTTTGGCAATGAAGAAAAAGCGACTGCAATGGGCCAGATAACACCGAAATTTGACTGTTGAGGACTGGAGTCAAGTAACTATGATTTACAAATTATCTTGTAATATTAGTAATAACGATTTATGATTATGTAAATATTTTACAGGTCTGCTTCTCTGACGAGTCAACTTTTCAAATTATGGTTGATAAAAGCTCATTCGTCCGCCGACGCCCAGGGGAGCAGTTCCATCCTGACTGCCTTGTGGAGAGAGTTAAACACCCTGTTAGCATCATGGTATGGTCTGTAATCTCAGCCAAGGGTATGGGACGCCTCTACATCGTGGAAGGGACCATGAGGCAAGACCAATACAAGCGAGTACTGGAAAGTCGGCTCCTACCTCAGGTTGAAGAATGGTTCCCTGGTGATGAGGAGTATGTGTTTATGCACGACTCAGCACCTTGCCATAAAGCCAGGAGTGTTACTGCATTCCTGGCTGACCAAAACGTGAGGGTTTTGCCATGGCCGGGGAATTCCCCTGACTTGAACCCGATTGAAAACCTCTGGGAACTGACAAAAAGGGAGGTCGCCAAAGAAGTAGTCACCACCAAGCGGCAATTAATTGAAACACTTATAAGAGTGTGGCATCACAGCCCCAATCTCCAGCAGAACGCAACAGACTGCATAGAGAGCATGCCCCGACGCTTGAAAGCCGTTATTGCAGCTAATGGTGGCGTTACAAAATATTAAGATTTTTGTGAAAATTTTCTGTCATCACTTTTTGTGAAAAAATAAATACTTATGACTAAGGAATATGTTGTTTTCTTGTTCTAATATAACACCCTAATAAATAACAACATAACTACAAGATCTAACACCCCACTATTTGCTCACAAAATTAATTTAAACTTGAAAATTCAAAAAACAAGTACTGTCCCTAATAATTTGGCAACCCACTGTATATATATATATATATATATATATATATATATATATATATATATATATATATATATATATATATATATATATTCCCGTCACCATTACAAATTATAACTAATAATCACTAACTAATGATCACAATAAGAAATAAAACACAAAAATAAATAATCGTGTTAATAAAATAAAAATAAAATAAAATAAAATGTCAAATAATATCAAACAATAGTCACCAAAATTTATGAATAAGTAATAGTAATAAATAAAAAAAGTCAAAGAAAATAATAATAATAATAAGATTTACTGATGGGAACTGTCTCGGTATATTAATTTGTGGATATTTTGCCGGGCGTCATGTTTTAGCCAGGAATCAATTTTGGCTTTAAAAGAAGAAGAAGACTTCGGCACATACATTTTTAAATCTTCATCTCGCATATTAAAGATCCTGGGGGCTATGTACACAAAATGCCTCTGCCCAAAAGTGGTCTGCATTCGAGGGACGTCAAAATGTATAGTTCGAGATTGCCGCGTGCAGATTGTTTGCTGAGTTCTTATTGCGGTCTCTAAATTAGTTTGATACGTATAGTTGTGGTACATCTAGCACGTTATATTCTCTGTAGAGATCATCTGAGAGTATCTCCAAGGCTTTCTCTTTATAATTTTAAGTATTAGCTTTTGAGCTCTAATCAAGGGCTCTATATGAATTTTCGCTGCACCTCCCCACCCTATGATCACATAGGTTAGGATAGATTGGCACAGAGCATGGTATACTATCTTAAGTGTCCTTTGGTCCAGAATGCCTCTAAGGTCTTTGAAAATATACGTGAGTTTCCTAACTTTTGCCGACAGCTCCATTATGTGGGTGCTCCATTGTAGCCGGTGCGGGTTAGGAAACTACGTTTCTAACTTAGGAAACTACGTTTCCAGATTCCCCCGGTAATCCCACTCCGCCCGCACTTGTAAACAGTTACAAGTGCGGGCGGAGTGCATTGAGGCCCGTACGACGTAATTTACGGGAATTCACCTCTTCGAGTAGGTTTCTAGATAGGAGCTGAACCAAGAGTAGGGCCGGCCAACAGAATAAACTGACTTTCCAGCCCAAGCTGTATGGAACCGTTCGGGCTCCACTTATGGACACATATTAAAACAAAATATTTGACACATTCTTGTAGCTGACTATAGGCATTTAACGTGTAGTTATATGTACCTAATTCTAGAACGGTGTCATAACTAAAAAGGATCGGTACTTCTGTGATCGCAACCATTTTTCTAGCACACCACCATATATGTTATTTAGTTTGCAGCGAGGTGCAACCATTAGCTTGATAAATCTCTTTACACCTTATAAGTCCTGTATAATAGGAATTTCTTAAGAGCCGTATTACAAAATAGCGTAGGTATTCTTTTAAAATGAGTTGAAAAAATTAACGCATTTTTTTTTGGATGTAACTATAAAAGATAGGATAAATAAATAAATAAATAAATAACTATTCAACCCTGGGAGAAAACCGCGGCACTGAGCGCTCTTCGCTTGCGCAAGCAAATATATACACAATTTCTAATTGTTTTTTGCAGTGTTTTCTCCTTTCTAATGACAATAATTTATATTATGTCGTATTGCTAAAAGAGTGAACTTTAATATAGTATAAGTATTATATAAGAATCTTATTTTATTTCTGAGAAAATTAGAATGATACAGGAAGATTTTTTTTTAATTTTGTGTAATTGTAAGTAATGTATACCTTGGATATGTGGTCAAAAAACGAAAAAATAAAGCCGTAGTGTACATCAAGAATACATGACGGACATAAAAAAAAATTGTATACGGTTTTCGTTGTAGTGATATTACTGTATTAAGGAGCTCAAAGTTTGCCTTCCGAGCGTTTTACGAATAACGACTTTCGGAAAATGGGCTGAATAAGTAAATAATATTCGTTACATCTAAAATTAAAGGCCGCTATGGTCAACATCAAGAAATGGTCCAGGTAATTCAGTAATTAAAGTTTGTAGAAATCTCTTTATTTCTTGGAATTAGAACGCCAAAAATCCACTTTTCTTGCCTTTCTGGAAAAAATATGTGATACGGCTCTTAAACGAACAAAACCTGACCTATCCATGCAATAACGAAATGTTTTTTCTTCGTTCAGTATACTAAAGAGTTATATCTATCGATCCTAAATAAACTTTTATTTAGTAACCAGACAGAAGTGCTTTAAAAAAGCCGTTGAAACAGTCAATTAAATTTAAACCGGACAAAGTTAACGTTTTCAATCCAGTTGTATTTTCAAATATTATGTTAAAATATTTAAAATACCCGTATTATTTAAAAACGTTGTTAAAATAAACTAAAAAAATATCTCCATATGAATCTTCTAGTTTTTCGTCTCCCTTGTAAAAAAATATTTTTTTGACAATACCGGTTTTGTTAGCCAGCTCCTCAAATATTAACGAGGTTTCTATTTTATATGAAGAAGAATCAGCCGTCAACATTTTTGTCGGTTAAAAATATGACGTGACTATATAAAATATGAGTGATACGGAACGAGCGCACGTCACAAACGGAGAAGAATGTCCGCCTAGACGTGTTTGTCCATCTACAGGAGAATCACGTTCATTCCGAGAAAAAAGAACCTCCATCAAAAGCGGTCGTGACTGAAAAACCGAGTAGGATAGGCCCACGGTTCTATTTAAGGTGCCCGGCACTGCTAGAGACGAACGAGTTGACATTTTTAATTAAACCTTACTAGGAATGGGGGGATTCATTTACATTACTAGTCTTTTTTCTTCTACGATATGACAGAAGTCAATAGCAGCGACATGGCAACGTACGCGGTCAACCAGTTACGGATTCTGCAGTTAAAATATTGTCGAGACTTCAAGGTGGCGATAATTTTAGAATTGTAAACGCAGACCGGACACTCCCACGCCATTAGCGACTCGTGTCAGCCAAAAAAACAATTAAAAACATTATTTTTGGGTATTTGCTCTTCAACTATATTAGAGGTTAAATTATTGTGGGTTTTTCAAATTGGTTCATGTTGATTGCAGTAACAACTTAGAAGTTATCTGGTTGGGTGGTGTTTTTTTAATTGGTTTTTCGCAACCTTTCTCCGGAATTGTCATAGTGTCTCCCATATTCTTTTAACCATTGGGTGGTTCCTTATTACTGTTAGATTTATTACCTACAATAAACGCTTACTTATTATTGTCATGTCAACTTAGGTACTTACCTGATAAATATAGTAAAACCATTAATCAAAACCATAAACATACTGGAATAGACCACGCGACCAGCCTGAGAAATCGATAAAGGAATAGAAAGAGAAAGCTGCGTATGGACCCCCCCTCTATCCTTGTTTAGTCGCGCATGCGCGGGACATTATTCGCAATTAATTAATATACTCAATTAAAGAATGATACACGCACATGCGCGACTAGACAAGGATACATAGGGGTCCATATGCAGCTATCTCTTTCTAATCTCTTTCTAATCACAGTCCACCTTTTTTATTTATTTTTTATTTGTTGTGTGGGGCTTTTCTAAGGTCCTATAAAGAGCCATATAACACTGCGACCATTGCTGATCTATTGTGTTCGCCACCTACTATAGTTCTGCGCTAAGCCTCGTGTCATTTAAAAACCGCAACAGGCTTTTGGCGCCAAATTGTTTTACCTCGTTAGATTGGAGGTAATGACACCCAAGTGGGTGTATCTTTTACGCATCAGCGGGCCACACTCGCACATGAGGTGCAGGAGTTTCTTCTGCCCCTTGGCAGAACCTGCACATTTTCCTGTTCCGGATCTTGAGGTTGTGCATGTGTTTGTTCAGGCCACAATACCCCGCTATCACCAGTATGCGTAGATTGTTCCTATTTAGCGATAAGGCTTCACGGGCAGTCTTACGGTCGTAAGCCTTAATTAGCGCTTTGGAATGATTCAACCCTGGCGTGTTGTTCCAGTGGTTGACGGATTCTTCTAAACATATTTTTTTGAGCATTAGGTTTGCAAAGCTTTTCGGTACGCCACAGAAAGGTTCAGGGCCGTATAACATTCCCTTTGCTCCCGTCTTAGCATGTTCGTCGGCTTTTTTATTTCCCTCAATTCCTGCATGGCCAGGAACCCATCTGTATTCGAGGCTAGTGCGATAAAAGCTGCCTTGCTATTTGAGTGGATATAGATACGGTGGTTGGGGTAGTTCTTATGGAGGTTGATATCCGCGTCCACCTTCTTACTCCCGCGGTATATTCTAGTATGGCTTCAAGACAAATGTATTTCTATATGAATCGGCATGCGTGCACGATTAAGGAATGTTTACTGTAATTAAATGATACATCATGAAAAATCTTTTTTCACAGGATGGACATTTTTATTCATAAAACGTTTCCTAAGAATTTAAATTTAAATTAAAGAAATAATTGTATGTTCTAAAGCCAGATATCAATAAATCTAAACGTATACTGATAATTATAAATATCAATCTATTTATCTTAGTTATAAAATTGCGAGCTTTTGTCAAAATGATACTTTTGTAGTAATGTATCAATTGGACAAAATCTCCGACGGTAAATTGAATTATCTTGGTTTGGTCTTTTTATTATTATTTCCTAAATTGTCTGTGTATTAAGATCTTCGCTAATGTATTTTTTTTACAGAATCAAAGATTATCTATGGATGATGTATCACTTTGGAAAAACTCACATTCTGCGACTGCCAAAAATAAGTTTTTGTATCTTTTTCTAGTAAGTTCTGTTCACTGATGTCTCCGGCTCTGAGAGAAGCACATGAGACCATTAGAAACTCATTTTTGAAAATAATCCTGATATGTCACTTTGAGAAAACGGTCCTCAATTTGTATCTGATGACGCGAATAATGCATTACAATATTGTGTTGCATTGCAGAATTGTACTTTTAATATCCATCACAAAGAACTATAGTGCTTGGGTACATTTCAATACTGTCTTTGATTTTGACTATTAAAGCACTACCTACCAATTCAATTCAAACGGCTTCGAGAATGCAATGCCATCTGCCATCATCCCACTTCGCATAAAAGCCTTTGCAAAAATCGAAATCGAGAAATTTTACACAGGTGTCAAAGAAAATCACAACACCTCGTCGCTGTGAATGGGATCCGTGTGAATGCGGACGTCATTCACTCGCTGCAGAAATATCCCGAGGGGCGAAACACATAATGCAGCCGCCAGTAGTACTAGCGCGCAGAACGACACACGGGGGACATTCAGAATGATTTGAGAAAAATATAATTTATTGTAGGGAATAAATACGATACTCGAAGTGCGATGTGCAATGTTTTGCGAGGCGAAGCATATGCTATGGAGTTGCATATCTCCTTCGCGGTAGAAAGGATGGAACGCTGCTTATGCGTCAAATTGCATCCAAGCATTAATGTATAAATATACATATAGACCTGGCATCGGCCGTCGGTCGAATCCAACAAATAAAGGTCTGCTGGCATTCAACAATTAAAATTTTAGACTTTCAATACGTTTTGCCGAATGACAGAATAATTACGTTCCATCAACGACATACTTTACATTTTATATATTTTAAGCAGTACGGATATTATCCGTACTTATACCCTACTAGTTTCCTACTAGGCATGGTGGGCTATAACTCTCTTAAGTTGCGTAGAGAAATGCTCGCCATGGCCTACGTTTTCAAGCTGATTAGGGGAAGAGTTGATAATCCTAGCATGCTAGCGAAGATTTGTCTCTTTGTCCCGGACAATTATAATCGTGCTCGCATTCATAATCTATTTGCGGAGCCGTCCTCGCGCACCAACCTAAGTCGATGGAGTCTGCTTACACGAGCTTTGCGGCACATAAATGCGCTATGTTCGACAGCGCCAGACTTTCATATTTTTACAGCGAGCCCGCATCTCTTCAAGGTGTGGGCATTGCGCTACTTGTTTATGGCAGAATAATATAAACTGTTTTCACTCTTATGTACTGTAAGTTTGTAAGTTTTTCTATTCTTAATGCCGGTATTTGTATTTAACGCTTAATTAAACATGTTATGTATGTACTTGAAAGAATTCTATTATTTTTTTTTATATTTATGTGTATATTGCATATCAAAGGATTGGTAGAAACTGTAATGTTGATTTGTTATGAAAATAAATAAATAAATAAATAAATACTTTATGCAAGTGAGCAAGCGAGATAACAAATCCGACCAGCCATAAATTTATAGTATAAACGGTACACAGTAGCTGTGTGACGGACGTTTCTCCGTGTAAACGCCGTTTGAAGTCTGTTGAAACATTCTTAAGGGTTTCAATCATTTATAGTCGTTCTTTGAAATAAAGGTATCTGCTAGCCCCTTTTATTTTATTATTTCTAAAAGTTTTTGAGTGCCCTGATATCGCAGAGCGCGCGCTCTTTATTCGGAGCTTCGATTCCAAGGCTGCGCCTGGAGTCTTTTCAAGAGAAAATTGTCGAGTCGAATATAATAAGGAGGGGACCAAGCGACAAGTAAAAAGATTACCGGCTTGAGAAGACCGGCCGGAGTTGAAGGACAAAGCCCTGCGCGACACCAATGGACCCTCAAATGGTCCGTTGGATAATAGAGCGGACGCGACACCTATCCATCTCCAATGTAGACCATATCTTGAATATAATTCGATCTTGGTAGTAGATAAACTCGCTCATGGTATAACACCATTCATATCCGACTACATATAGTTCTAAGTCCACTATGACATGGCTGCTGCTGCACGCAGGGTTGGCTAGGTACATAGCATTTTAATAAAAGCTTGTTTTCTAAAATGTGTTTTTATTATTACTTAATTCAATAATAAAGAAGAACATTTAAACACGAAGACTGTCAATAAATTAAGAAATTGTAACAGTGAAAGTGACGTTTCTGCGAATCTCGTCGTACCTCACCGCACTGATGCACTTACCGCCACTATAAATAATCGCCAACCCCCCGAATTCCCTGAAACACAAAACCGCCGCGCGCGGTAAAACGAAATTATCTACTACAAATTCACCCCGCGTCAGTTTGTTTATTTATCGCGGGAAAAATAACAAACAGGACGACGCGACGCCAATCTCTCGCAGGATGTGTTTGTCAGGAAATCACAAATTGGTATGCGCAAGGGCAGAAGGGACGGCGAAAAAAAACCGAGCCGAAGATAAAATGCAGACCGACTAGGAATGCCCTAATCTACGAATTGAATATGACAGGTTAAGAAGGCTGCATTGTGCCGGTTCGGGCGATGATGGCTTTATTATAGAAAAATGTATGGGGACCGTAATTTTGATACTTCAGTAAATATAAATTCAATATTGGCTAACCAAATCTAAATTACGCATTCAACTGATTTGCATACATTTTAATTCAAATGTTTTTTGGCTGACACAGCGCTGCTCAGATTAAGGGGATTTTTTTGTAGAGAGGAAAATAGTAAAAAAAAGGAAAATATGTACAATTTTAATTCATACCTGTTATTGACAAGACACACAATGCAAGAAATTACTTGGATTTGGATCGAAACAGATCACAAACTAGTAAAATTCTTACATAAAAGTAATACACAAATGCTCTCAATGGAAGGGATGAGCCTGATGCCCTGATACAAAATTTTCAACATTTGGCTTCAAGTTATAGAGGTATAAGTCTTAAATCTCCATTTACAGTGATTTGCAAGCGATCGCTGACAAGGACATCGACTACTGGCTGTCCACATAGACCACTTTGGGAATCCTTGAGCTACTATATCTAGTACGTAATAATTAGACATGAACTTTAAATTGATATGACTTAAAATAGGGTGCTTAAAGATCAAGAACATTTTGATGAACTACTTATCTGTGGTTCTTATTTAATAATTAATGTAAATATACTGGTCACATTCATTGGTTGATTAGCCTCTGCGTAAAATAGTTCTTTTTGTAAGTATGAGTATTCTCTGGTCGAGGAATCAGATGTCTTCTCATTACAGTGATATATATAAGAAACGAGCTTCTATTCTATATTTGCGTCATTGTCAGTTGGCGCCGCACAGTATGCATCGTCCTTAAGAATACTAGGCAAGAAAGTGTGCACTCAAGATGTCTGTGAGATAAACGTCCCCACGGGCTCCAGGGCCACTCGAGATTGATACAAATGACGTGAAGCGTTTTTATGAGGTTACCAAAGGATGAAATTAAAGCCGGCTGGAGAGCGGGGAGTACAGCGCGGCCACTTCAGGCCCAAACAGACGTCCTCCTCATGAATAACAATTTGCCCGGCCCGAGGCTAAACGCCGCACCGCGCTTCCTTTACGCTGTTCGGCCTGGATAATTGCAGCGTCATTGCGCTTGATGCGTCCCATGAAGATTTTCATTGAAAAGGCCTACAGTGCGGTAATGCAAATAAGATCATAGCAGATGTCTTCTTCCACCATGAGCAAGTACGATTTACTAGTCTTATAGTTGTACTAATTTCTTACGGCATCACAGCTTGGAACAATACAACAAAAATGTTTGTCGCTGGGGTCCAATAAACTGTCGAAGTATTACAAAAAGAAATAGAAAAGAAAGCTGATTGGGATGTTAAAAAAACAGCGCTGAGAGTAAAAAATAATTAGGTGGATATGAAAGGTTAAACACTGGTCACCAAAGTCATGGTGACAAGTTGCGCTTTTTTAACTGCTTAGTTATAAATCGGATTTTGTTGTTTGTAGTGAGTTTTTTCGGCTTGGAACATCTATTAAAAGTGTGCAACTTTCCACCGTCAACTAAAGACTGCGCATTGCTAAAGATTTATCTACGTCAGCATCGTAAATAAAAACATATCCAACACTTTCGATGCTTTAAGCCCGCCACACACAGCGACGCATGACGTTACACGCCCACTTCTGACACGGAAGCTACGTGGCTCGATTTAGCGATGCGACCACGCACAGCACCGCTAGCTGAGCTACGCCAGTCAAATTTCGTCTCGACTGTCTTAGAGAGCACATGTGTTAAAGTATACGTCGTAAAGCGCTTGCGACGTTTTGGAAATGGTTTGGAAGAGAGAAGGGCGGAAGCGGGTGAGCGGGGAGAAAACGTGGTTGCCGTGGCCACTAAGAGTGTACAACATCTTTGCTCGGGCGTGGCATCCGCGGGAAACCACGGATGTGCCTCTGAAGTCACATAACCACGCAGCCGTGACTATCGAGCGCGGGGCCCGCTATGTGTTGATGTTTATAACAGCTCGTATTATTACATTAGATTACGGTGGTGTTTATGAAATATAGTGGGTAATGACCTAGCTACATAAATGGAAAGATTTGGAATCATGTCAGAATAGAATAGAGTAAGTGATCATCAGATGTTGGCCTTCGATCATTCGCACGTGAATGTAATTACCCAAATTCATCCACGTCTCCGGCGAAGACCGTGGCGTGGCGTCTGCCTCGTTCTGAAAAACAAAATCCCCTCGATTCGAGAATGCGGGGTAGGCGATAGATCGTAAACGCATGCACGCCAAAATAACGAATGACCCTACGTTATTTATGTGCGTCTAGCTTGGGGGATGTTGCAGGAGTAAGAAAAAAAGGGAACTTGAGCGACGATCGATTTAGCGGTTAAAACAAAAACTAAATGCGCTGTGGATTAGTGTGGAGCGAGATATACAAGGGGATGCTGGAATGACTTCAACAAACACGTGAACCCCGCATGTGTGCTAGACGATAGATTAGGAGACGCAGTCTTTAGGAGTAGGAGGATAAACGCATTGCGCCCCAAGTACTCACATTGAATGCTTTAAAGCAGGCGTATTCAATAGAATCCCACTGGTACATTTAGTATTAGTCAAAACCAGGCGGGACAATCTAACTAAATATATACTGTGGGGCGGCGATTTATTTAATATGGTAAAAGTGAACAAAGAATAGCAGCAAGTAATACTGAAATAAAGCATATCATTAATTACACATTTTATTTTAATAATTTGGCGACAATAGATAAAGACGTAATCTTTTCATTTAATTCTAGATCAACGTTAATTATCGTAAAAGGTGGCACTTTTGCCCTTTGCTGAGTTTTAAAATTTTCTTTCCTTCGTCGTTATTCATAGACAGATATCTTCCAAACGTATGTTTCTTAGCGAGGACTTCAGTTGCTTGGTTACATACATGTTGGATATATTATAGTAAATTCACATGCATAAAGTAAACTCAAAAAGATCAAAGCCACATTTTTTTACTTTTGGAAAGTTGTTTGAATACAAAATTATCTTTCTAACTAAATATCCATGCGGTTACGGACGTTATCTAAAACCAGTTCTTTAAGAAATCGATCATCACGGACTTAACATGATTAGGTTAAATAATAAGGTATTCTCTAATATCCCTGACGTAATGTCCCAAGAACGTAGTGTCACTATCATGTATCACAAGTGCACTAAAGTTGATGTTGCTGTTACTGTTATTTTTTAATGTGAGGTTTCAAAATGGGCGGGTTGTGAACAAATTAACATAATGTGAACAATAAGAATTTATGTATTGTTAATTATCTTAGCGGTAACCATAAAAGTTTACATATTAGGTAATGATGTTATGTATCATATTACATATGATATAAGCAGTAGCGTGCATTGAATTTGGAGTTAAGGTAGACAGACATCCACGTATGTTGCGGCAAATTTTAAGCTGGGGAATAAGGTCGGAGTCTTCCTAATGATTTTTTTTTATATTAAGGTTGTTAAATATCACTTTTTTTAGTGATAAATAGATAAATAGACAAATATATAAATGAACAATCACAATAGACCAAAAAATATAATTAATAATGAAGGCCTATTTTGTTTAGCATATATTTCGTCTTTTCAAATAAAGCGGTGCATTTTCTTCTTTTAAACATGTATAACACTTAGCCAACTTTTTACTATATTTAAAATGTCTGCCCTAAAACAAGTTTTGAGTTAGTTGGATCGGCATGGGACCGATCATCACATATAAACGTCACATAACTAATTGATGTGGGTTCATTAATTTTTAAGTGAAAATTTTAGTCCTTTTTAATTGCCTACCTTTCGTGTTACGCTTCTTGCAAACTTTGTACATTGCCATAATAAATACATAAATAATTATTAATACTATCGACAGAATTTAGCCAAGTTTTTCCATTCTCAACGATCGGTGAGCGGGCCATTTTCATTCCTTAGGCGGCCTACTGAATAGCGGTGGTGTAGAGTGTGGCGTAATACACTATACATTTTGAGGTTGGAAATATCTAGAAAAATATATTTGAATTCTACCATTAGAATAGGTACTGTAAAGAACTTGACGCTACTTCTCCTCTTTGGAGACAGTGGCCGCAGTTTTATATCGAAAAAAATATCACAAAACAAACGAAGAATTATGTTCAATAACAGTTGTTATGTCGCAACACTATAAACTGAGTTAATGAAAGGCAAAATCAAAATTCAGTTGGGGTGGATAGTAAACGTACACATTTATAATAAATTATCTCTGAAACCAAATACGCACGCAGGGTGTCACTTGTCATGCGCGGGAAAGATAAGACTTTTTGAAATACGCGCCAGTTTAAGGATCGTTATCGAAGTCGAGGTTGGGCATTGGAAAACAAATCATAGGTCCACCCACTGGGCGATAGGGACTGGTCCAAAATAAACAGGCGATGCTGCGCGGCGGGGTGGCCAACTGCCGGAGACATTTGACAAACGGCCGCCAGCCGGTACTAACGCCGCAGCTCCGTGGGGGATTATGATTGATAACCCCTGATAAAAGAGTTCTTATATCTTATTGAAAATATTATAGGAATGGCGGCGAGAGGGTTTAATGCGGTTAAGTGAGCGACATCGAAAGTAATAAACAGCAATAAATCGTGACGTGGTAGTAATACCGTCTTCAGGAGATGAATTGATTTTCTGCAATGAAATCATTTTTGAATTGAAGTTAATGTCACTCTCCGTCCTATCTGTAGCTACGACTCGACATAACACAATTCTACGCAATGATACGACAGTAAAACCATTGCTCCGTATCTCAAGTAATTCTAACGTCGAAACGCCATTAGTAAAGGCGAAAGTGCAAGGCGTTATGTAAAGAGTTATTCGCCAGTGGTCCAAAAATAATGAAGTATTATGCGTACTTCCATACGTTAAAATGCAACTGCTAGGTTTTCGCACCACAACACAGAGCTCACAACTGGCAGTCGCTTAATCATAACAAAGAAAAGGCTACGACTTCCATGTATGAGTGTAGTTTTGTGGCGCGTTAATAGATGGCGAGGTCGTCGATTTAAAGCATAATGTCGATCGATAGAACGCGAACAACGTAAACATTTTAGTATCGTTGTTGGAAGTCTAACACTGAGTCTTGCCGCAGGGCGCAAAGCCCTGCAACGCCACATCCCGAAAGCCGGGCCAATGAGCCCGGCTCACGCGAAATCCCACGAAAAGGCAGAATGCCTAGTGGTAGTCGTCTCGGGCCTCTAGCAAGGCTCGTCGACAGATATTCGAAGATGTTGGAAGTATACCAACATGGCCTTAGTCGGCTGGTTGGTTAAATGAGGGTAAATGTCTCTGGAAGGACTGGAAATGGAACGATCATTTCACTTTGCGGCTTTGCTCGCCGACACGGTATTACAGTATGGTGCATAGTGACTGGTACTACACACTGCATAAATCGTAGTGTGTACAGCCACACGAGTAGACACGGAACAGAGACAAAGCTTCATACAACCGCGATTTGGTAGGTACACTACTACAAACGTGAGACGCGTGCGTGTATGTCAACTGGCCGCTTCGTACGTACGCGGAGACAAGTTGACAAACCTCAGGGCCCCCAGCCGCGGCGGACGTACACATCTCACCTGTTGTTTATTTTTCTCCTTACGTTTGATTCAATAAGTGTTTTAACATAAACAAGTGCAAATATGGTTTACTGCAGCGTGTGTTTGAACGATTCTAGAATTATTAAAAACATATCATTTTTCAATTACCCCAAAGATTTCATTAGGTAAGTACAGTAAATAAATAGATTATAATTTATTATTACTTTCCTGTCAGGAAAGTATTGTGGACGAACTTCTGTGTCTGGCTGTGTGTATTATCCGACGATAGCGCCGAAACGTTTCATCCGATTGAGCTGAAATTTGGCATGCAGGTATCAGTTGGTCATCATGTTATGAGATGAAAAGATTATGGTTGAAATCCATCCATCCTGGGTTGGACCCCGATGAGGGAACTCCTCAACAGTCATTAGCAGAGACCCAAAATTTTGTATACGCAGTAAATTATGATAGCCCCTTCCAAGTTCTACCATGACATCGCTGATGTACCCTGGATTGGCTCCCGATGAGGGAACTCCTCAACGGTCAACAGCAGAGACCCAAAATTTTGTATACGCATATAATTACGATAGCCCTTCCATGTTCCACAATGACATGGCTGATGAACCCTGGGTTGACTCCCGATGAGGGAACTCCTTAACGGTCAACAGCAGAGACCCAAAATTTTGTATAAGCATATAATTACGATAGCCCTTCCATGTTCCACAATGACATGGCTGATGAACCCTGGGTTGACTCCCGATGAGGGAACTCCTTAACGGTCAACAGCAGAGACCCAAAATTTTGTATACGCATTCAATTACGATAGATCTTCCATGTTCCACCATGACATGACTGATGAACCCTGGGTTGACTCCCGATGAGGGAACTCCTCAACGGCCAACAGCAGAGACCCAAAATTTTGTATACCCATTCAATTACGATAGACCTTCCATGTTCCACCATGACATCGCTGATGAACCCTGGTTTGGCTCCCGATGAGGGAACTCCTCAACGGTCAACAGCAGAGACCCAAAATTTTGTATACGAGTTTCGATTTCGTTTTCAATAGTTTTCGATTTCGATTTCAGTTGTAAAATGGAAGATCTATCGTAATTGAATGCGTATACAAAATTTTGGGTCTCTGCTGTTGACCGTTGAGGAGTTCCCTCATCGGGAGTCAACCCAGGGTTCATCAGCCATGTCATGGTGGAACATGGAAGATCTATCGTAATTGAATGGGTATACACAATTTTGGGTCTCTGCTATTGACCGTTGAGGAGTTCCCTCGTCGGGAGTCAACCCAGGGTTCATCAGCCATGTCATGGTGGAACATGGAAGATCTATCGTAATTGAATGGGTATACACAATTTTGGGTCTCTGCTATTGACCGTTGAGGAGTTCTCTCGTCGGGAGTCAACCCAGGGTTCATCAGCCATGTCATGGTGGAACATGGAAGATCTATCGTAATTGAATGCGTATACAAAATTTTGGGTCTCTGCTGTTGACTGTTGAGGAGTTTCCTCATCGGGAGTCAACCCAGTGTTCATCAGCCATGTCATGCTGGAACATGGAAAGGCTATCGTAATTGAATGCGTATACAAAATTTTGGGTCTCTGCTGTTGACTGTTGAGGAGTTTCCTCATCGGGAGTCAACCCAGTGTTCATCAGCCATGTCATGCTGGAACATGGAAGGGCTATCGTAATTGAATGCGTATACAAAATTTTGGGTCTCTGCTGTTGACCGTTGAGGAGTTCCCTCATCGGGAGCCAACCCAGGGTATATTAGCGATGTCATGATAGAACTTGTAAGGGGCTATCATAATTTAATGCGTATACAACATTTGGGTTAGAATAATTAAGTTCCTGGCTACTTTTCAGGAAAGTGTTGGGGTGACACAACCGTTTTTTTATGTGGTGGAAAGATATACCTATTAGTAATTAGGTATTAATGCATTAAAGGAACCTATTTTACATTATTGATTTTGTAACATCACCCGACTATATTGACCACGCTGGTTCCGAATCTGTAATAATCTTTATTCGGTTTCTATAAATAAGCGAGATATACCTAGGCATTCAAAAAAGGGTCAAACCCATACATTTCGATAGGTTGTTAGTTATTTTTAATAATACATAAACACCTATTTGACGGTAGGTTAGATTAGTTTTTTAAGATAATCTTAAAAACTGAGTTTAAAAAAACTTTTTTTGGTTTGTTTATTTGTTTTTAACTTTAAACTAAATTTGGTTGTTAATTTGTTAAAGCGTTTTTCTTTCACATTTAGCATTACAATGATAGAATCTAGTAGTAGGTATTTCATTATTTTTTCGATTTTTGAGAAAGGTCCCTATACTGCAGTAATTCCATTAACATCGAAAGATAACTCAACCCGGCGGTGCAAAAATCGTTTTGGAATATCGTAATTAGATAGTGTAACTAAAGGAGACTTTTTAAAATTGTGTATAATACAAAGTTGACAAATGTTTAGTTTATTTAATTTTATTCTTCTGAGCCAACCCTAACAAAGTAGGTATAAATTTTGCACGCTCTTCAGAAGCTTTGCCTCTGTTCGTGTTTACTCCTGTGGTACAGCAACCTAACGAAACATCCTGGCAGAGTTATCGCAAAGGTGCTACACGATGCTTTCACAGTTTTAAATGTGATACGGACATTGCGGTAATAAATGGCGTTCAAATTTAATGGCATGACGCATCTCACTGCAACACAGTAGGTAATAATGTAACGAAGTTTCGAACGCAAAGTTAGTTAATTAATTGCAGAAATGCAGCGCGAAAAATACAGCCAACTTTTGTAAAATCGGCAACGACGTTTTACATGCCAGGAATGGTCATACATCTATGCCACATACATTATCGAACATGGTGACACGCCTGACCGGCACCGTGTCTTTTTTGTCATTATTTTATTCCGGAAGATCGTTATTTAAGGAGCTCAGGTCCTTGTTTTTTTATGTGCGTGCATACATTACATTAAGAGTGTACATGTTGTTCCTTATGGTGTTGTCTGATCACCGATCTTCAAATTTTACTTTAGGGGATTCACAACCAGGACATGAGACAAGCATCTAGCATACTATCATAGGTACCTCGCAGACAAGACACCCCGTGAAGTGATTGCATGCACGTGCCGGGTAGGAGGCGAACTGTTTCTGCGCTTTAAAACTAATCACCAATGTCAAAGGCTCGGTTTCACGCGCGCCAAGGCTGCGTTCAGCGATTGAGTTTCCCGTATAATTTACATGAACATTGATCAATTGATTTGTCGGTGGCTGGCGATGGGGAGCGGCGCGAAGAGCGTGGGACGAGCTGACATCAAGATGGATGACGTACAAGTCGCGCTGAGAGCGAACAAACGCACCAAACAACGCGATTGCGCCTGCAGTCGGCTATATATTTTATTTCCACGAGTACCTATGTAACTACAACTATATGCGAGTGACAGACTGATCACGAAAATACGCCACAAGGTATACGATAAGTGAATGCCACTGGTGAGTTCCCTTGCCATTCGAGCCACATGAGCAATTTAGGAAACAATTCATTATTACCGTCGACCCACTAAAAGACGCCAAAAAAAACGAACATGACAAAAAAAATGGCGTTTTGAGGTAATACGTAAAAGTTGAATAAATTAGCTATACTTTAAAAAACTAAAAGAAAGACGCTTTTATGAATAGCGCCACCACCAAAGGACTCATTGAGACAAGTCAAAAGAGCCCAAACTTGATGGACTTATTGTTATACATTGTGGAGTTTCTATAATCATCACCACCTCCAGCATAATACATGCTCATGGTTCCATATTATTGTATTGTTACCAGAATTGCATAAATTTGAAAAGTTTCAAATCGAAACGACAAAATTAGTAGGTTAGAGAAGGAAAATAGACATTGCATACAACATTTGCATACAATATTAAAAGTGAAGCTAATAAAAAAAACAATGCTTTATTTCGCTCTGCAGTTGCACTACGTGGGAAAGTTCTCCTTATTTTCGTTCTAATGCTTACCACTTGATTTATTTTCAGGTATATTTTCTTCAGATATACACTCAGGAGCAATTATTCCGGGTCACCGACATAAACCCTAGTATCACGGCAACTAAGAATGCTAATTTGTTCAAATAAAACGTTTTTACAGACTATTTAATACTACTCAAATAAAATTCATAAAACTTCTTGGTTGCTGTTTAAGTCATGCAATAAAAAAGGCTAAAAACAAAATAAATGATAGAATAGATAAAATAAAGTAGAATTCTTAGTTCCCAAAATATTAAGGTTTATGTTGGTGACCCGGGATTCATTGATAATAAGTGTAGTTCCATTGAAATGTAATAGATGGCTGTGTTTTGGAAATACCTTGTTTTTATACCTTGTTTTTAAATATTTCAAGTAAAAGAGTATAACTAATGTACACTTGTAAGTGATCTTATGAGTGAAATACAAACATATATTTTTAGTATTATTAGCATAATTTGGCATAATTCTTATTTTTACACGACTGCTCAACAAAAAATGTGTGCCCCCCCCCCCACCCTGTTATAATCTGTGTAGTACCAGCAGCAGTTTTCTGAGCAACGGATGATGACTGACAGCTCTTTAGCCTACCCTGGACAACGGCGGTTGCAACATTGCCGGAATCCTTTTTACACGACTGCCCAGCAAAAAAGCAAAGCAGGTCATTTCAAGAGTGGCATGACAACAGGTCAACATCCACCCCCGCTGCTTAGGAAACAGTGTATTTCCATAGTCTCCAGACCCCTTCATCAATTAGTCACAATGCACAACCGATTGGCTTCGATGACCGGTGCGCAAACTGTCCAGTGGCGCCGGGATGCAATCCCGCCGGGAGAAACCGGTCCACCATCTCTGAGGCCTGAGACACGGGAGTCTTACCCGGGGTAGCCTTTCACTCGAGGAGGCTTCTGAATAGGAGCTGAATCGTAAGTTAAGCCGATCCGAGAACAAAATGGATCTTGTGGCCCAAGCTGCACGACACCGTTCACCACCGGTTCAAGACACTAGCACAGTATACCACACAGTAGCTTCTCTTAGAACAAAATTGAAATCAAAGTGAATACGTCACTAGTCGAAAGGGCAGCCATATCCGAGATATGGCTGCCAGATGTCCCGCTACTCGACCCACGCAGATATCTAAACGTTCGATAATGTCACCAGCCTTTACCTGCGCGTAATGTTAACCAAAGGCGTTGAGAGGGACGTACCCCTCTGCCCACACTCCTCGCACCCTCTTCTCGCAATGCCCTGTTGCAGCTCGAGAGTAAAGCTACTGGTTAGTTCAAGTTCAAGTTCAAGTTCTTTATTGTGGGAATTATTAAATAACATACAATGTTTAATTAACAAACTGCCCAGAGAGCATACAATATTTTGTTTCAGAAGAAACTTCATAAAGAAGAAGCTATATAAGGCGCAATCAGTAAAACTAAAACTATCAACAATTAAAATATTCAATATCAGAAATGATCAAACACAAGCATAATCATCATCAATAATCACATAATCAATCAAATTAATTTTTATACTGTTTTGTCTAAGAAGAATCTAAATACATTGTAATTACATTTAAATATAAGATACCATATAACTAAAACAATCAATAAAATTATTAATTCAAGTTTAAACAATCAACAAATGAAATAATCAGTATTTTGTAAAAAAAGTCATTTTGTAAAATTTATAAATTCCTCAATAGAGTAAAACGTATTGGTTGTAAAAAAATCCTTTAAAAGTTTTTGGAACGTTCTGAGATTGCTATTGTCTTTTATGCTAACTGGTAGGCGGTTAAAATAATAAGGCCCTGAGAATTTGGTACTTTGCCTAGCAGCGTTTAAAACCACGCATGGTAGAATGAAATTATTCTTGTTTCTGGTGTTTTTATTATGTGTATCTTTAAATTTTACGTAACTTTCCTTTTCGGTGTAAAAATCTAATAATAGCCTATATAAGTAAAGTGATGTGAGAGTCATGATTTTCAATCTTTTAAAAATAGGTCTACATGTTTCTATATGTTTAGCTCTGGCAATAATCCGTAATGCTCTTTTCTGAAGGATAAATAAGGGTTCCTTGTGACAAGCGTAACAGTTTCCCCAGATCGTAATGGCGTAGCTCAGTATCGATTCAAAGTAGGAAAAATAAATACTCCTCGTTTCTAATTCACTCAGAGTTTTCCTAACTATACGCAATGCATAACAAGCTCTACTTAATTTAATCTCTAGTGCCTCGCAGTGTCTATTCCATTTCAAGTTATCGTCGACGTGTACACCTAGGAATTTGACGCATTTAGTCTGGGGAATGACGTTTTTATTGATGTGCAAGGTTACTTGAGTGCCCGTATTGGAATTTTGTGTGCTTGAAAATACCATAAAGTTACTCTTTGTTGCGTTAAGAAGAAGATTGTTTGAATGAAACCACGTGTGTAGCTTATTTAGAGTAATATTAGCATTAATCATTAGTTTTTCCTCACTTTTATCTGTTAAGATTAGACTAGTATCATCTGCGAACATTGTGATTTTTTTGTCCTCGAAATTATTAGGCAAGTCATTGACATATATTAAGAACAAAATGGGTCCTAATATAGAGCCCTGTGGAACTCCAATAGTGACGTTTAATGGAGCAGAATGGTGTTTCTGTGAAGTACCATTTAAGTAATGCGTTATTTCCACTAGTTGATGTCGATTCCTTAGATAAGTCTCCATCCATCTTAAGCTGTTTCCCCTAACTCCGTAGTGTTCTAGCTTGTGGAGTAAAATATCGTGGTTGACACAATCAAATGCCTTTGTTAAATCGCAGAAAATGCCTAAAGTATAAAATCTTTCCATCATTTTTTCGCTAATGAAAGATATGAAGTCCTTGATTGCCTTATTAGTCGACATTTTTTGTCTGTAACCAAATTGTCTATTGCTTAACACATTATAAGAATCAAAAAAAAGTATGAGTCTTTTTTTTACTACCGTTTCTATTATTTTGGAAAAAGTTGATAAGATTGAAATTGGCCTATAATTACCTAGTTCGGTTTTTGGTCCTTTTTTATGAAGAGGAATTATTTTAGAGAGCTTCAAGTTTTCTGGAAATACTCCACTTTCCATAGAAGCATTGATAACCTGTGCAAGTGGATCTTTCAGGAAAACAATTGCTTTTTTTATCACCGATATTGGAATTTCATCCATTCCGGCTGATTGACTATTTTTGAGATTGTTTACTACCTTTTCTATTTCGTCGCTGGTAGTTGGCTTTAAGAATATAGAATCAATTACTTTGCATGTCTTATTCAAGTATCGCCGATATTCTTTGTTGTTTTTTGGAATGCTATTAACTTTCGTTGTACTATTTATAAAATATTCGTTGAATATAGTTGCTACTGTCTTAGGATTGTCTATCTTTTTATCATCGGAAATTATTTCTAAGTTGGCTTTAAAACTGTTGTCTCTATTAGTTTTGTCCTTCACTACTTCCCAAATTGCTTTTATTTTATTGTTTTGATTATCTATGTAATGTTTGGTTGATATTCTCCGTGCCTGTTTGATAACCATTTTTAGTCTAGAGGTATAATTCCTATAGAAAACTCTAAGATGTTGATCCCTTTTATTTTGCTGTGACTTGAGGTATAAATGTCTTTTTTTTCTGCACGATACCCTGATACCCTTTGATATCCATTGAACTCCTTTACGAGGCTTCATCTTCACATATTTATATGGAAATGAGATATTGAATTTATCTTTTATATTATTTAGAAAAATTGTAAACCATTTGGAGTTATCCTTCTCACATGCAAAAAATGTTATCCAGTCCATTTCAGATAAATGTTTATTGAAGACTAGTTGGGACTTGTCATTAAATATTCTTTTCCGGTTTGTTAGGCAGCTACTATTTTGCGTGATGTTTTCATTGAAAATATTCATTGATATTGCCTCATGGTCTGAAATCCCCAGAGACTCGATATTGTTGTCAAATAAGGAACTTTGTAAATTTGTAAAAATGTTGTCGATGAGTGTACTTGAGGTAGCAGTGACTCGTGTTGGCGAGGTGATTGTAATTTTCATGTTGTATTCCGCAAGAATTGACTTAAATTTTCTTACATTTGGGTTATTATCTAAAAGATTTATGTTATGGTCCGTTGCTATAATCACTTTATCTAAAATCAGTGTATTTAAAATTTGTCTAAATTTATCAAAAAATATATCTAAGTTGCCGTTTGGAACTCTATATATACAAATAATTATTAATTTATTTCTTTTCAATTTTATTCCGCAACATTCGAAATGTCTTTCTACAGAAATGTTTTGAAAAACTTCATGGTAGGCTGCAATATCATCAAATAGCGCTCCTTTTTTTATGTAAATAGCTACACCGCCGCGTGAATATTGACTACGACAGAATTTAGATGCTAAACTGAAATCGTTACTTATATTTAGTAATTTGCATCCTTCTGAAACCCAATGTTCGCATATGCAAACTATTTGTACGTCCGTTTTTTCATTTAAATACACCTCTAATTCATTCCGCCCCGTGTTTAAGCATTGTATGTTCAGATAAAGCAATTTCAAGTTTCTATTATTACATTTGGGATGAACAACATTAAAAATATTTTTATCAATATATGTTTTTTTGCAGTTTCTAGGCTTGATTCTCATAAAAAAGATGTTTGTTTTTTGAAGTAATAGTCGATTTTGCCTTTAAGCTGCTTGATTGGTTTATTTTCAAAAGTATTACTATTCTTTTGTGATTGTGGGATCTCTTTTGGCTTAAAATAGTGATAAATTGTATTTTTGGTAATTGGACAACCTGTCGTGGTTTGTTCTGCGGCTGCTATTTTGTTTACTATAGAACTAAATAATGGTGCACTTTTCTTGAAGTTACTTTTCTTGATCTTACTTAATTCAATGTTATTATAGGATAAATATTTATTGTGGTAATCTTTTGTCTTTATCGATTTTATGATGCTATCAACAATATAATTTATATTTTTGACGAGTGACGATCTGTTAACTTCTATAAAGGACGAATTTTGAAAATATGGTATATATTTTTTAATCTCCCGGTTCAACATAGTTGTATTTAAGTAAAATCCATAATCAATACTAATAAAATGGATGTTGGTGTTAGATGTAACCTTCAAAAGATTTGACAGTTCATAGGAAAACAAGAGAGGATTGTTATCATTGCTTCCTGCAGAAATAATTATGTGGTCTTTTTTTGTCATGTTTTGGCCGATAGTGTTAATATTGATAATTACATCCTTTAGTGACGCGTTCTTTTTAATGACTCCCTGGACCTTGTACCCTTCAGTGTGTAATAAGTTTGATAGCCGTGTGGTCAAACCTGAGGCAGATTGGTCGCCTAATACTACGATTCGTGGATAAATCTTCTTGTCAGCTGGGCGGCAATATGGTATATCGTGCGAAGATGCCTCTTGTGATTTTAACGTCTGTAGTTTCTTGCCCTTGTTGCGTTTGATGAAGTTCAGATCGGTGTTTTCAAGGCATATGGTGTTTCTTGAAGATTTGGGTGTGTCCGAAATCGCTATGAATTGGCTATTGTTGAATTTTTTTCCTGCGGTTAACGTTTCTGTGTATAGTTTCTTGTATCGGTTTGATAGCAGAGTGGATTTGGATAGCTGCTGCTTTAAAATTTGATTCTCTTGATTTAAATTTTCAATCTCATTGTGAGCACTTTCTAGTTCCAATTCTAGGGAGGAGATTTTATTCATGTAAGAAGAAATGTCTACATCTGGAATCCTGGATAAATTTGGAGCACTTACTGAGCGGTACAATATGCTCTGTTCCATTGAGTTGTTGACACTGTCATCGTTACTGCTGTGACTCCTGCTTGAAAAATCATCATTTCCAGTATTCTGTTTTGTTGCTGTAGTTTGAGGTGTGGAATTTTTATAACTTTGATTTTTAGATGTCCATTCAGAGTTTTTTTTCAGTGTTTGTCTTGTTATCCTTGTCGTGGGCATTTCTAGATTTCTTGGTGAATTCTTTGGATTAATATGCGTTATTAATATTACTCTCCTGTTTCATCAAAATTTCCGTGATGTTCGTATTCCGTGATTATTGCCCAAGCTGGCAACGCCAGAAAGCGATATGACAGTTGTCAATATACTTGGAGGTATTCTTGGAGTTATTTTTACAACACAGTAATAATTTTGTTTACCATTTATTTGATCCGTTGTATCTGTGACTGTTTTATGGCGCAAACGATGTTAGTATAGTGTGGGTCAGGCGAATAAGCCTCGGGTCGTGTATAAATCGATCCGTCGCGGCAATTTGGAAACAACAGCCCGATTATGACATCTGAGACGAGGCGGGCTAGTCATAAAGTTTGTTTCGTTAACTGCGGTTAACAGGCACTGTCTCACGCTGCATTTTTTCACTGTCTCCCCTTAAACGACTTGATCAGCATGACGGAATCGACCACGGCGTTAACAAAAAATATGTAATAAAGATACGAGTAACCGAGACGCTCGTTTTAATAAAAAGAGAGTGATAAAACTTGACAAGGCGATAAATTGCTACGATACAATATCATATTTCGTTGAATAATGTATCGATTAATAGATGCTTAGACGGATAAAAGTAATCTACGACTCTGTAAAATGTCAACTCGAGGGATCAAACTGGATGTACAGCTTTTATGAAATGCCATATCTACTAATATTATCATAATAATATGTCTCAAATGTCATGAGACCCACACAAAATAAAGACTATTCAAAACAAGACATGAAGTTTTCTGGGAATGCACTGAGAAAATATTAGATTGATTCTTACATTTTTATTTTGTTATTACGGTTTTATACCGTATACAGTATCTGTCAATTTTATACAGTGTCTTTTAATCGTAAATTTGTTGAATTACAAGGCATTTTGTGGTGGGGTTTGCTTTTGGAGTTGGATTTGCCTTTTAATTACAGTGATACAGCGTCGATTTCGCATAGTATGTGAGGCAGTATCTTTATATTATATTATTCTTGGTAAGAGAGGGGAAAAAGAGGTAATTTAGATACCTCACAACCTCACAACGTTTCCGAGATATAAGTGTTTATTGTCGATTTTCATCTAGTTCCCTTTTTAGTTATTTCCGACCCTCTTCCTACCCTACCCTCTCCTCCCCCCCACTCTTTCTTATTCTTATAATTGGAAGAGGAGGAGGAAGAGGAGGTAAAAATAGTACAGGGAGAAAGTACATTTAGTGAAATGATTTTAGTGTCGGTTTTCACGAAATCGGGCCTAATAACGAATAGTTCTCGAAATCCGTGTGTCGTACCGTGCACCGCATACGCTACGCCAAACGGCACTGCAGCGAGATCTCCAGACAACAACATCGCAGCGGCATCAGTCGCGACCATCGATATATGATCCTTTAGCGCTCGAAAATGACCACTTCAAAACCACTACTGAAAACCAGCCAGTAGTAGTTTGGTCGCAGTCCGCTGGCAGACAGCCGACCGTCATTCCGGTGTGAGAGCTGTCGCGAAGCATATTGGCGCGCTATTCTCTCGCATACTGTTCAATGTATTGCTCTCTCTGTCACATGATTTACGACCAAAGGGTATGGAGTCAACTTATTTGTATCTGAGGGCATATCTAGCTAATATATCGATGGTCGCAGCCCCCACGCATACCTGATGTACATAGCTGTCGCAAGCGTCAAATATCAACATATCTCCAGACCGTAGTTAAAGACATGCCTCATATTTCAAGGGTTGGTGAGATTGAATTAAAGAGGAATTAACCATCAAATTAGGAACCATTATAACCGCGATCATTCTCCGCACCTCCGCGCCCGCGCTAGTAAAACATCAGTTACCGATTCCACAATAAAACAAATATTTTGATAGGTTTTATGTTGGGGGGAATGTTTTCTTAGCCTTTCCATACGCGCGCAAGCGGTCGCTCGAATGGCATTTTATGCGTGAAGGCGGTTAATAAAATATCTTTATCGTGCGCACACATATTCCTCGGGACCCGTTTCGTTATTTGTGTATTTTTCTCTCGACATGGCGTCGTTTAGCCGGGCTTGTCGCGGTACCGCTCTGAAACGTTCGTTTTGAATATAAATGGCCGCGCGTTGTTATTTTATGATTTAATAAATTCCGATGCTCGCCTGTAAACGTGTTCGGCCAGATTATATGGGAATACATATTACTCTCCTCGTTAACGGTGCAGTCGCCGTTTGTTTCACTCATTTCTACCAATGCGCGCTTCGTAATCAAAACAGCCTACTTTCCGACTCACAAGGAGAAAGATTGCGAAATCGTTAATTCCTCCCACTGCTGGATTTTTCGACTATCCACGTTAATCGTTTTGAGATTTAAATATTTACACTAAAAAAGCGATAAAAAATAATACAATAACATCTTTCTCTTAAGCACATTATGTATATTTTAGCGAAAGAGATTTGATCAAACTGGGTTTGTATTAACATACTGGGGCAGCGCCCAAAATCACCATTGAGTAGAAAAAGAATAATGGCAGTCAATATAATATCCGCTATTTCGAAAGATATCAGTAAAGCGAAAAAATATTTTGTTCTACTTGGCATCAAAACGAGTTGATTCCGATTCCTGCAAGACAAAAAAAGAATTATGCTGCGTAGGCATCTGCAATCTACACCCTTGTCTATTTAAATTTTTTAAGGCAGAGAAAAAAGAAAAAACATGTGTTTCTTTTTGTTGTGAATCTAGCAAAGAAATAATTTAAAAAAAAACGCTTTATTCGTACGAATAAAGCGTTTTGTTTATAGGTTTTTTCTTAGGTGTACAGACTTTAATAGCCTTTTACGATTCTGACAGCGAAATAATAACCGAATCTTCAACTTTTGCGTGATTGTTTGCGGCAAATTAGTCGATTATTTTAACTTTAGTCGGTTGAATGTATCACTCAGACACTCATATGTATTACTGTAGCACTCATAGAATATATGAGGTGTATACACATATAATATTCAATTGATGAATATTATAATCTGGTGATGAATATTATAATTTCTTTAACATGATTTAACTCTTGGTCCACCCTATACACGAATACATTTAGCCAGCTCATGGTGTAATATCAACTTTATTTATTGAAAAGTAGCGAGGACAGTGTAGATTCTTGCGGTTCGAATTGTGTTTTTTTGCAGTTTAGAGTCGTGTCCTCGCAGATAATGTATGTGGCTCCGCATAGATTGAAGACAGCTCGGGGCAATTATATCATCCGTCGAGGATCTCATACTTCTCAATGAGTATTGGTGTGACTATAGCGACTTATGTGGACATCCATATGGACTTTGTATCTTCTATTCATCTATTCATCTAATATAATTATGTTTAATTTTATTTCAATTGCCTGTTTTATTCTTTATTAGATTTTTTCTGTTTTATTTTTACTCTATAAGTACATATCGTTCTACATATCAACAAATTATCGCCATACATGGAATCTATCTTTTTACGTGCTATTCTGCAGTGAAAACAATTTAAATGAAGAAATTTATGAATGAACACAATATTATTATTTTATTTAGATAGCATGGCTGCAATGGGGTTTCCAGTCCCTCCAGGATCCTGGAGTGTCGTGACCAGGATCGTGTCAGCGAGCGGTGGCGATCTCTTATCAGAGGCAAAGCGGTCGAGAGTCGGATCGGAAGCCTGCGCGAGGGCCGAGAGAAAAAAATCAATTAGCGCTGGAGAATGTCGCGCCGTGGCTTCGCGGTCGCGGCTGGCCCCACATCCAGACCAGAAGATGCCACAGACGAGATTATAATGCTGAACAACAATGGGTCATTACCGGGGCCCTCCTTAGCGAGCGCGCCGCGCCGTTCCGCGCCCACTCGTATAAAATCATTTTATAAAATTTAAGGTCGTGGAAAACAAACAAGACGCGCGCGGCCCGGGCGGTAACGAGGGTCGGGTTGGAGGAGAGTGTAGGACGCGGACGGGGCCGTTCTTATCTGCCATCTGCGGTGATTGCGGCCACTGCGGCGAACGCAGGTGCGCTACTCGGGGGCGCAGGGCTAATCTTTCCCTCTCCCATCAATAAACATACTTCTTCTTCTTAAAGTGACATCTCCTATCAAAGGCCGGCTGTCATTATGGACATTTGGGCCCGTGATGCAGGGCCGGCCCGTCCATATAGGCAAACTAGGCAATTGCCTAGGGCAGTGTTCCGCAAAGCGTGTGCCGCGGCACACTGGTGTACCGTGGTCATCGGTTGGTGTGCCGCGGAAAATTGTGTAATAATAATTTAAATAAAAATAATTTAAATTGTGTTAGACCCCGTCTAACACAGCAGGCTGACAAGCTATCGCCGAACGCAGCACGCATGCGTATCGAGTAAGTACTTGTATTTACCCGTGTCATTCCATCCCTAGTTCTCAGTCGTCGTTGACGCGCCCGATTGAGTGGGCGTAGCGTCGCTTTTCGCCAGTGTTATTGGCCAGTAACTAGCCGCTAGTTTGTGATTGTGTCGTCGCGAGCGTAATAGACTTTTTATTAACAAATAAATAGCCCATAATACGTGTATATAATGGATAAATTCGTTAAACGTACCGCAAGTTTGTCAAGTGATGTATTCCAAGAAGAAACAGAGTCAACAAAGAAAAAACCTAAGCTTGTTTATCGAAAATAAGATGAGAGCTATGTAAGCTATGGCTTTATATATTGCGGAGACGAATCATGTCCAAATTCCAAAATGTTTTGTTTGTGGAGAAACTTTGGGCAATAATTCAATGGTGCCCAGAAAACTTATACGACATTTAACTACTAAACACCCATCGATAGCTAAAAAAGACAAAGCCTTTTTTCAACGTTTAAAAGACCAGTCTATGAAACAGGTAACTCTCATGAGTTCGTCTTTTAAAACATCAGACAAAGCGCAAAAAGCTAGCTACGTGATCGCTAATATGCTAGTTAAATCCAAGAAGCCTCATTCTCTCGCTGAAACTTTAATTATACCTGTCTGCAAAGAAGTTGTCAAGATTATGATTAGCCAAGAAGCCGCTAAGGAAATCGAAAAAATACCAGCGTCAGCAGATACAATCTCACGTCACATTAATGATATTTCTAGCGACATTGAATCAACGTTAATTGAAAAATTAAGACTTAGTAGAGTTTTTGCGATACAAGTCGACGAGTCTACTGATATCAGCGGTCACGCGCATCTCATCTCAAATGTGAGGTACACTGACGGATGTGAAATAAAAGAGGAGTTTTTATTTTGTCTGCCACTACCTGGTTATACAACAGGAGAAGAAATATTCAAAGTAACAGACCAGTACTTCAGTGACCATAATTTGGAATGGCACAACAGCATAAGCATTTGTACAGACGGAGCAGCAGCTATGACGGGAAAAATTAAGGGATTTGTAACTAGGGCTTCTGAAAAAAACCCTAATATTAAAAATTTGCATTGTTTTTTTACACAGGGAAGCACTGATGACGAAGTCTCTGCCTGATGAATTGTTGTATGTCCTACAAGAAGTTGTTAAAATTGTCAATTACATCAAGTCGCGACCGCTAAACTCTCGTCAGTTCAATGCAGTGTGTCAGGAAATGGGAGCAGATCATCAGTCACTTCTGTATCATACAGAAGTACGATGGAATTTACTAGCTAAAAATGAGACCCAGTCGTTTTTAGAGGCCCAGGGTTCAGATTTTGCTTCTGTGTTTAAAAAAGAAGAATGGGTAGCAAAACTTGCATATCTGGCGGACATATTCGCTCATTTAAATGAGCTCAACAAAAAAATGCAAGGCAGGAATTCTAATATTTTAACGTCTTCGGACAAAATTGAAAGCTTTCGCGCTAAGTTGGTGTTATGGATCAGCCACGCTGTCAATGGCAGTAATGAAATGTTTCCAAATGTCATGGCTGCCGATTCAGAAAAAAAGTGCAGGCTTTGATAGTGAAACACTTGGAGCTATTAGCAGAAAAAATGAACTGTTATTTTCCTAAGCGTGACCTGCAACCTATGGACTGGGTACGGAATCCATTCTCGGATAACATTTCCCTTGGACACTTACCGATAAACAAGCAGGAAGAATTCATGGAGTTAAAAACTGATCGGACATTAAAACTAAAATTTTCCGAAGTAGAGGTAGCACATTTTTGGTTGCATATAAAAAATGAGTATCCACTGCTTTGAAAGCGTGCTGTTACAATTCTATTACCATTTGCCACAACCTACTTATGCGAATTGGGATTTTCAACTCTCACTACTATTAAATCGAAAAAAAGAGAGCGCCTGAGGACGATCAATGAAGAGATGAGAGCAGCCTTATCAACGATTGCTCCAAATTTTGAAATTTCTCACTAAACATCTTTTCATATTAGGTATATTGGTTTTAGTAATAAATAAATATTAAATAAACATTGCTTTTTTCTTTGGTGTACCTCTATTTTTTATTGATTTGATAGGTGTACCTTAAACACAAAAAGTTTGCGGAACACTGGCCTAGGGCGCTCGTATTTTGAGGGGCGGCGCGGCGAGGCGATCTGGTCTAAATATTATTCAATAATTCTAGATTGCACACCTGACGTAAGTCATGTTGAACAAATGACCGTCATCGTTCGAATTGTAAACGTGACTGATAATGATAATAATGTAAGTGTGAAATGAAACATAAATGTAAGTGTGAAATGAAAGAATATTTTTTAGGATTTGTTTCTCTTTCAGACACAACTGGCGCTGGCTTAACTGAAAAAAATCTTGATCAGTTAAATAAGATGTCTCTCTCATTAGAAAATTTACGTGGGCAAGGGTATGACAATGGAAGTAACATGAAAGGTAAGCACAGTGGTGTTCAAAAAAGGATTTTGGATGTAAATCCACGCGCTTTTTTTGTACCATGCAGTTCACACACACTAAATTTTGTCGTGAACGATGCTGCAATGTTGTCTGGCAGCGACATCCTTTTTCAACTTGGTCCAAAATATATATGTATATTAATCTGCTTCAACCCACCGCTGGGAAGTCCTATTGCGTCATGTGCCTAGTTTAACACTGAAACCACTGAACGATACAAGATGGGAAAGCCGGATTGATGCCTTGCGTCCATTACGTTATCAACTGGCTGATGTGCATGACGCGCTCATAGACATTTACGAAGATCTTACTCTGATTGGTTCATCTAAAAATCAAACGCGAATTGAGGCTCAGTCTATTGCAAAAAAATGCTGATTTCGAGTTTATTGCTTCTCTTTTTGTGTGGTATAATATTTTGTTCGAAATCAATTTGACTAGCAAACTTCTTCAATCAAAGCAATCTGATCTTAACTCTGCTACAAATGCTCTCTTAAAAACAAAAACCTTTCTCGAAAGCTGTAGAAGTGATTTGGGATTTGAAAAAATGCTGGTAGAAGCAAGAGAAATTTCAGAAGAAGTAAACATTTCCGCATCATTCGCATCAGCATCGAAGCCAGTCCGCTCAAGAAAAAAGAAAAGACAGTTCAGTTATGAAGCGGAAGATGAGCCCTTAAGTGATGGGAAAAACCAGTTCAAAATAAAGTTTAATTTGGCCGTGCTGGATACAGCAATAAATTCAATCGATGCGTCAGATAAATAACAGATAAATAACATTAATCATGTTTTTGGATTTCTCTATAACGTTCATGAGATGCAGATTAAAACTTCCAAATATGTTCTGGAACACTGTGTAAAGTTGGAAGAATCTCTTAGTCATGGAGACTCTAAGGATGTTGATGCAACTGAGTTATGCAGCGAATTACAAGCTATTGCAAGAAGAGTACCAAATAACACTGCGCCACAAGAACTTTTAAATTATATTTGTGAAAATGGGTTACTAGATATCTTACCTAATTTAGTAACTGCAATAAGGGTGTTGCTGACACTTCCCGTGTCTGTGGCCAGTGGTGAGCGCAGTTTTTCTATATTAAAACTAATTAAAACATATCTGCGCTCCACAATGACCCAAGAAAGACTTGTGGGGTTGTCGACTTTATCTATAGAACAAGAAATAGCTCAAACAATAGATTTAAAGGAGATCGTTTCCACTTTTGCTAAAATAAAGGCAAGAAAAATAAAACTTGCTTGATTTAATCTCTAATTAGTCTTTTAAAAAATTACTATATTTCACTCCATACAGCTAAAGAAGGTGGATATATTCTCTTTTTAACCGACTTTAATATAAGGAGGCGGTTCTCAATTCGGTTAAATGTTTTTTTAAATTTTTTATGTTTGTTACCTCAGATCTCCGTCATTTATGAAGCGATTTGGAAAATTCTTTTAGTATTTGAAAGAATATACTTTCAAATTGGTCCCATAGATATTTAATCAAAATTGACTTAGTAGTTTGGTTTTAAAATCAAAATAACTGGAAAATAGGTGCAAAAATTATTTGAAGTCGGTTGTATTTTTTAAAAAAAAAGTTTGTATTATAATTATATATAAGTAGGTAAGTCATATCTGTGCTCTAATATTTGATTAAAAATTACACAATTAATGTTTTGTGATTTTTTTAAATGGGCGCCATACTAGTCTTTTGCCTAGGGCGCCAAGTTTCCTCGAGCCGGCGCTGCCGTGATTACAACATCCCACGTGTTATATATAAATTTTCCTACAAAATTTGACACTTGGCAATAGGCCCCACCATGTTGTGCTCTATCGTGTGTGCAATAAGCTTTTCAAACAAACAAAGAAATAATAACTACCAATAATGTTATATATAATTCGACATAACGCTTATTCTTGTACATTGTTATAATCTTCGATTTCCTAATATCTTAATCGATTTTTTGACCCGATCAGGTTTCAAGTTGTCATAGAGTTCCATATTCGACACAGAGTTCCATATTCGACACAGAGTTCCATATTCGGGCCGCCTGTATTAGAAATGGCTTAGACATGAAATTTGATGGATGCTGAGTTATATGTAGCTAGTAATAGATTTGAGAGCGTAATGGAGCTATTACTCACGTAGGTACATAAATTATGTCCCTTATTTAAAAAAATTAAAATAACAAATCCATTTGTTGCTTTCATTGGAACTACTTCAATCTCATATTTTGAGGGTTGGTCAACAATAACGATCAATGAATCGTTATAGTTCGTTATAATTCGATAGCGACAGCGAAAATGTTTAGAATGCTCTTTAAAACTACTCTTGTTTTTCACTCGCCAAAAGTCGTTGAATTGCGAGAGTTACTACTGGTAGGGTTGCATTTTTCATGACATAATTTAACGGTAGGGAAAATCAGGGGAACCTGGAGGAGTTCTTCTAAAATCTCACTTCAGTAAATAATTGTGGATGAATTCGTCGGGTCATTTCCCCACAATTTTAATTTGGCGCGCTCGGCCAGCAAGTCGCGGCGCTACAACTTGACGTTTCGTATAAATAATGTCGGTTTATCTCGACTACTTACTGAAATTATTCTCGACCGAAATTAGTTGCTGACGTCATTTCTTTTTTAAGAATAGATGACCTGGATTTAGATCCAGAAATTAATAGTTGAAAACTCGAAAATCTCTATCCACCGCTACCATCTAACTGTTACACTGTAATAAAATTGCCTGCCGGCAATAAGCTCGCCTTTTCTTCAGAATAAAGCGTTTTATTATTACTATTATTATTATTATTATTAATAATAATATAATAACGATAATAAAAACCCGTTATTGTACAATAAATACTTTTGCACAACATGGTGGACTTATCACGCTACGGCAATCTCTTACAGTACACCATAGTGTCGTGAGAGGAGCCGGGTAATTTAAAAACAATGCTGTACTAAAGTAATGATAATAATATTGGTAAAATTACTTGTACAAGTGCTGATGCTAAATATATATTAAACAAAAGAGAACCAAAATAACACTAAGTCACAAAGGAAAAAGGATTGCAGATCTACAAGGGGGTCTACAATTTATGGGAGAAGAAATGCTTTTTTAGAAGAAGCTTGAAAATAGAGAGGGATTGCACGCCTCTAATAATTGCAGAGAGTCATAATCGAGCTTCATATATAGAAAAAAATAATAATAAAACAGGGATTTGTGACTTGCTATGCTAATGATGTTACTCGAACTAGGAATGGTTGATCGAACTAGTAAGGGAGGAAAATGAAAGGCTTCTCAACTATTGCGCAATTTAAAGTTGAAAACTTTGGCTAGTTTAACATACGATTTCATAATTCTATTTACTTGCCTTTAACTCTCATATTATAATTGATTATCTTGAATATATTTTTATTATTATTTGGTTTTATTACTTAATATGCAGATACTTATTGGACTATGATATTTTCTATTGATTATAATTATATTATTATTACTTATAGCATGTATAACTTTTATTAAATATTTCTTCCATGAATAACTTCTATTTATTTTATTTATTTATTTTACATATACATTTAAATGCATGAGCACAACAGAAAATTAATTGACAATTTAGAAAATGCCGATGTATGCTTTTAAAGTTATATACACATCTGTCTGAGCCCAGGTTACATAGCGCATACATTAAACGCAAATGATTATCTTTCAATTGTGCTAAGCAAAGAGCAGCCGAGCCCGCCTTGCTAGGCACCCCTGTGTTAAGGCGAGCTCACTTCGGGAGTCCCACTAGAGTGCCACGGTTGTATCAAAGAAAGATTTAAGATAACATTTTTAAAATTATTTTTATTTTAATTTATAATCATTATTAATATTATTAATATTATAGTTTTTTATTCCCTTTTTCTAGTATTACATTCTAGGGATTAAACAATTATCTAAACCGCAGACTAAAATTTACTTTTGCCGTATAGAGGTGACTGACGCATCGTATTCATATGAGCTCCGCTCGTTTTACTGAAAATATTGCTATCCATAATGCAGGTAAGCAGATAGTTTCGTATTGAACGCAACTGAAATGATTGTCTAGTGATTAACGACTGTCTAGTGATTAACGACTATCTAGTGATTAACGACTGTTAACCTAGTGATTAACGACATAACAATTATTAACTATTTTCTGGCCAAAATTTATCACGCAAAATATATTATCTTAGACTGGTTGGGAAGATGCAAGGCGTTTTCATCTCAGGCGTGTGCTTTATCAAAACCATCTTTGATGTGTCATATAGATATTCTTTAAGGGTAGTGTGCTTCAGAGTATTGCCTATTATGAATAGATCAGGAATCTTGAAAGTTCAATGGCATCATGACCTGGTTTGATGTTCGCCATGTCGCCGTATTTTAAAGTGAGTATGAGCGATAAATCTTAGAAAAATTTCAATTACTATAAAACATTTTAGCCTATATTTTTCGAAAAACCTAAATTAAATTTAGTTTAAAAAACTATCAAATAGCAATGTTTAGTGGAATTAAGATGTCCTAATTAGTATGTTGTATACACATGACGAACTTAATTTATATTATGTTTGAAATGGATTGTTTAGCTAGAGCATTGACAGGATATTCAGATGCCTACGGTAGCGAATCCAAAGAAATTTTAAGCGCATTCAGTATTTCGAAATGTGATCAAGGTCGCGTAGGTTGTAAACATAGCGAATGCAGACATTTTAAAGTCACTAAAGTCTGTTCAGCAACTTTAAACAGACATCGAGAAAACAAACATCGTCTTTGTTTTGTTGACTTTTTGGTATCTTATAACTACCTTGCATATTTCTTGACGTTTCATTTCATTTCGGTTTTATTCTTGCGTCCCATGGCGTGGGTAAACTGTGCAATAGGCTCTCGGTATAACCCTTTAAGGACCATGGGACATATTATTTTATGTGTCCCATAAAATCAAAATCATTTTATAAATGATCGAATATGAATAATTTATAAATTATATTTTTTCTATGCTATTGAGATAATATAATATTATAATTAGCGCAACAAATCAAATTATGGTTTAAAAATATAGCGTATTTTTTTTTAAATATCGCAAATTGACCAAACGAAGTCGGCATAAATAAAATATTTATGCCGACTTTTTAATTTGATTTTTTTCTTTTAGTACGTTTGTAGTACGTGTGATTTCTGAGTAAAATAATAAACCACAGGGACCGAACCACAGGGACACTTATGTCCTATCAGTTAATACAAAATCCATTGAATCAATTTTCACAAAACTTGACATACATGTTATTTAATAATAATAATAATAATAAAACTCTTCATTCTTAAGAAAAGGCGAGCTTATTTACATCGCCCTCTAACAGTTTTATGTATCAAACATTTCCATACTCTACCGTAAAGCTTATGGTCATGAAAGGGTTAATTACAAGACGATGTCCAAAAACCACCAGACTCGAAGCTGCCTCTAGCTCAAATACATTATTGCATAATATAGCACAACTGTTACAGCTGCATGTGTACGAGTGGCAACTAGGAACTCGACGTAACGCCCAGTCCGCAGGGACGAAACTACCGAAAACGAAAAACGCATACAAAAACAAACGGAACAAAAAGTGAATTAAATAAGCGCGATGGTGCGGGTCCGCCCCTGCGAGCTGCGAGTTAACAAGGGCCGTCGTATAAAAATATGCACGCGTGTGCTTCCAAGGGTTGTACTTGAAGGAAACGATTTATCGTACGGTAAGATTTATCGTATGCGCAAGAGACCTCGATCCTATAACCAGTCAGGAGGCAGGAAGTATCCTGAAGGTTAATTCCAGACTGTCTAGTTACGCCACGGGCAGGTGGCGTAACTAGACAGTGGATTGTTTCTCGTCTCAAGTCTTCTGCGCTCACCTCACGGGAGACAGAACGAGCCGATATCGTTAAAACTTCCTGAAATGGCGGGTTCGTCCGTTGTATTTGACAGCTCTAGTTATCGTACGGTACAACTGAGAATTACATATTTAATACAATCTGTCGGCGTTGGCAGTATGAAATTTGAGATTCAAGAAACTAGCATTAAGTATCTGTATTATTAAATTTATCCATGAATCAAATTTTGTGGAGGATGCAAATTACGCTTTAAAATTGAATCGCTTATTTACCAAAGAACACAAATTTTATATATATATATATATATATATACGATAAAAAACTGTAGTTAATACAGGCTTTAGCAATGTTGCATTTTATTGCAACTAACATATATTTTCTCTTAACCCAGATTCCCCGAAGGTCCTTTATAAAGAACGAGTGACAAAAATAATATTTAAAATTTTATGAGGGTAGTTTGATATCTTGTGTCGGCACAAACGCAAAGAGGGAGTTAGTTATTATTATATTTCGTAAGTTGAGTGAAGCACAGTTGTGTTTTGTCGATTTTAAAATAATACTAATATACGGAAAAAAATATGTCAACTTTCAGGTGAGTGTTTTTTAAATCTTTTATTGTTTGAAATACATTTGAATCGTGGTTTATTATAAGAAATAGCGTATATTTCATAGCTAACTTTTAATTTTTACATTTATTATTTATTTTGATTATTTTTAAGATATTTTAAATATTCGACCTTTATAACGGACCTTAGTAAAATACACTATCAAATTTTGCCTTTTTTCAGAAAAAACTTGAAATTGCACGAAATCATTGAGGCGTTGGAAGCTGATGATGATTTTATTGTGCAAGATACTATTTATATTAATCCTCCTGAAAACGCAAATGAATACAACACCGATGAGGATTCTAGTGCTGAGGATTCAGTAACATTATGAAATCTGCCCGGATCGCAACTTCGAACTGAAGCACAGATTGTAAACTTTGTTGAGGACTATGACAGTGAGGATGATGTGCCTCTTTCGCAAATTGCTAAATGACGTCGCACAGGTAACACTTCGACTTCGAGGGAGAGTTGTACTCCATCAGTTATACATACCTATGATCTACCTACATCGTATGACTGGGTCAAAAAAGATCTTGAAGCAGATCTGTCATCTCAAAATTGGGAAGCAGTTTATGGACCGCGTCGATTGCTAGAACCAAAAGAATATCATGTGTGCTCAAGCGTGGGTCATTCAATTTCAGAACCTCCAGAAATGCTGAAATAATTGCGTGCAAGTGGAATGACAACAGCGTCGTCACTGTTGCCTCTAACTCTGAATCTGTATACCCCACTCAAAGTGTGAGGAGGTGTTTTTCACGGAAAGAAAACAAGTATATTCAAGTTCAGCAACCTAAAAGTATAAAACTGTATAATGAGAACATGGGGGGTGTAGATCGCTCAGATCAAAACATCAGTCTATACAGAACCACGATAAGAGGCAAGAAGTGGTATTTTCCACTATTTACTTTTTCCATTGATATGTCAAAATGCTTGGCAATTATATAAAGGAGATGGTGGTTCTATGGATCAACTGGCATTCAGACGTAGTGTAACTATTGCACTTTTGAACAAGCATAAGAAAGCTGGAAGTCGACCTCCATTCAGGAAAAATGATTCTTTGTTAGAAAATATCAGGTACGACAATGAAGGCCATTTTATTTATTACAAAGAAAACCAAACTAAATGTGCTTTTTGCCATAAAAAGGCTCAATTTTACTGTGTAAAATGTGAGAAAACCTTACACCCTAAAGACTGCTTCATAAAATATCACACTAAGTAAATATTTACCTTCTCAGAGTCTAAATTTAATTACAATTCTTGTTTTTGTAAAGAAAACTAAATAAAGTTGATTTTTGTGCAAATTTGATATCGTATTTTCCTAAGGACCTTTTAAAAGGACGCTGAATTTCAGGAAAACTGTTGAACCTAGATTTTTTTCAGTAATTTTACCTGAATTCTTAACTCAAAATTACCCTATATTCAAATTTTTAATAAAATATGTTGAAAAAAAAATTTCAGGGGTATCTGGGTTAATATATTTTCTCTAATTTCTATAATAAAATATACTTTCTCTTATTACCCTAGATAAACTTAGAAACCTTTTTTTGTGTCTCCTGTAAAGTTATATTTTTGTATATCTTAATATATGAGTCGGTATTGACGCCGACGAATATATAAGATAATATATATTAGGATTTTTTATGTTACCGTTTCCCCAGTTTTCTATTTCACCTACGAAGTACGATAGTCTGAACAAAAGGTACGATAATGATTATCGCAGATCAGTAGTCACCAACTATAGTGGCCGTAAATGTATTCCAAGAGCAAGCTCAGCGCTCGACCCTACAAAGAGGAAGGAACGAAAAAAGAGCAAGAGAATCGAACGGGGATGTGGATGTAGCATAAGGCGATACACAGGGCTAGTGTAAACAGGGTCTTATTTATCTACGCGGTGATCACGAGGCGCGACTGCCTTCTTTGCACGGACAGAGGGCGATTGGCGCCCGACATAAGTGCGCTTTAAACCACGTAAAGATAGAGCAATAAGCGGACCGTCACGTCTCGTACTAACTTTCTCTGCGTGGTGAAAATGAAATACATATAAAAAATCGACAGTAAAACCCAAAAAAATCGGTTGTGACAACCCAAGACTTTCCCGGCAAGTAGCCGGCATCTGAATATTAATTTTAAAGATAAATTCGATGGGCAACCCCTCTCTACCGGCGAACGAACCCGTTTGGGTTCCGTTACACAACGACCTCAGACGGTGCGGTTCGTTTCTCGGCTAGCCTCGGACGGCTCGGCATTAATATTTGATTAAAATGCATTTTAAATAGCAGCGGAATTTAAATATTATTAGTGCTGCTTGTATATGACATATTCCAACCGAAATTTCACTAAAATCTTTCGACCCAACAAGGCATATGTGTACCAAATTTCAAGTCTTTAAGTCCAATATTTCGAAGATGATATATAACTAGTGCGACTACTAGGGTGATAACTAGGGTGAACCGATTTCAATTATAACCTTTTCAACTCTTGCCATGACCAAATGATGCCTGCATACCAAAGCTCCGATTGAGCTGCATACAGCTCAATCGGATTAGGCGTTTGAAAGCTATCGTGGAGGAATACATACAGACAGACAGACAGACAGAAATACAGAATAACAGATAGACAGGCAGATACAGTCAGTCTTCAATCAGGAAATGGTCTTAATCGTCTCGGGGGGGTCAAAATAGACATTTCCGACGTTATCTCGTAAAACAATTTTTGCACGTTCACAATACTTTCCCTCCTGGTCGGTTGGTGGACGGGGAAAATAAAACAAAACAAAACGTCCGGCAGACGCTCTAGCCCCGCGGACAGACAGACACACGTTAAAAATGAAATCTCAAATCATTAAATCTGTTGAAATCTAAAAAATCTCAATTATACACGATCAGACTACTACATATATACCTTATATTACCTTACTACTATATAGATATCAAGTAAAAAATCTAGTTTAGAGCTTCGCGGATGAAAAACCCATGAATCAAGGAACTTGCAGTTTGAGCAAAAAACAAAAACCAACAACGGCGGAACGCCAGACGTGAAATACTGCTTGCACAGGTAGAAATAAAACGACCGCGACCAGGCGACAGTGCCAAAATTACCATAAAATATGTATAAATCCGAACGGGTGACTTACCGCTGCGAAGCAGTAATTTCATGGATTTTTCATTCATTCCTCCATGAGCATAACCAAGACCAAATTCATGTCATCGTCGGAAAGCAGTGGACATCGACATAACAGAGAAAGAGTTTTTGGGTAAAATATAAATAATGGGTAGCGAGAAATGCCTTCATAAATAGTAAAAAGGTCTCGGCATTGGTCTAAAAACTTCTGCGTCTTTTGGACGATTAGAAAATTCCAATGAACGAAGCGAGCCAAGGTTTTGAGCCATGAATATGCCAAGGTTTCAAAGAAAGTGAATATAACGTTCGCGTGGTTTCTTTCAATGCTCAAACCACGTATTTCTTCATAACACTGTCGAACTGTCACCTACAACGGGCGAGCCCGCCACCCCAGAAGGGCTATTAGGATATTGATCGTTTTTCCAACCTTGAGTGAACTTAGAGACTTAAGGATCAAACAGTCCACCGTCTAGCTACGCTAACTTGTCCGTGACAGTCCAATACTTTACCGCGGGGCACTGAGAAGTTGACCAGCGGGCAGCCTCGCGCCCTTAATGCCAGATTTGGTAGGATGTCTTCGCCCTCCCGCCTGGTCACGGGTCCGATGTTAGCGGTAATTCTGTTCTGTGTCGTCCTTTGCTAATCTGTTCACGTGGGATCAGATGGCCAACAGGTCGTTTTAAGAAACCAGGTAACATCCACCTCCGCTGCTTAGGAAACGTATAAGAGCATTTCCAGACCCTATAACTAGTTTTAAAAACGATTTTATTGCGGAAATTTTGTAGCGCCAGACGTTACGGCAATGTGGCAACCGCCGATGTCCAGGGTAGACTGAAGCGCCGTCAACCCGTTGCTCCCGGATAGGCGGCAAACCGCTGTCACTGCGCAGATTATAATGGGGCGGCGGTTTCGAAGCGCGCGAATTTTAAAAATCCGCCATGAACACAACACTCATTGTATCCTGTGCTACGTCCCTGCGTTCGGCGATGGGCACTGAGCCGCCCGCCGCCCCACCACTACCATTATAATCTGTGCAGTGACAGCAGTTTGCCGCCTTACTGCGGAACAACGGATTGACGGCGCTTTAGTCTACCCTGGACAACGATCGCCGGAACGTCTGGTCCTACAAAATTCACGCGGTAAATTCGTTTTCAAACTTTTATATAACGTCAAACCATCACGATAGTCTTCGAGTTCATATTTCCAAACCCCTCCAGTTATACGCCAGAGTGCACAGTCGATTGGATGACGCCGCACGATACGCAAACCGCCCTGCAGCTTGATCCAACTGCCGTGACAGGGGAAACAGAGTCCGTTCCAGGTTTGGCCCTCTTCGAGGAAGCTATTGGATTATAGGAGTTAAACTTTGAGTTTAGCCGAAAAGAGGTAACGAGTAGGTCTCAATGGCCCAACTGCATAGGAACCGCATTTCTTTTTCTTCCTCTCAACTGCATTTCTTCATAACAACTGAAATCGCATAAACGCCACGGAATGCGAGGTGTGTAAAATGACGGGCACCAAAAACAAGTAGTCTGGATGGCTTGTGCAAGCGCCGAAGGCAAACAGTGACGGGACGCGCGGTCGGAAGGTGAGGGTACACACGGGGCAACAATATACATTACACAGAGGGACAAGCATCAAATCAACAGTCAAACAAGTCGATGTTGGCCGGTCGACCGACGCCATTAGCGGCCATGGCGTGTCGCCTTATTGACTCTCACACCTACGCGACGCGACAGGATGCCACCATCGAAACAAAAAGAGTGAAGCGGACTAACCACCCACTAGAACAATATCGATAAAATGCTGCAATCATGGGCCCCCGAAGAGGGGGGATGGGGGGGGGGGGGAGAGTAAAGATAACAAAGAACTGAAAATACACGACTGCAACGCTATAAACTATTTATGCCACCTAATAGAACGAACTTCATGCAAACAATGGCTTTTTTTCTCGTTCGCCATACATGCCAACAGCAAGCGTTTTGTGATATTTTCAATTCGCGATTACGCGTAAAACACGTAACACGAACATACATAAGATAATGAAAAGTATATGACGGATTTATATAAACTTTCATATGTCGTATACATATATGCACTGGTTTGCGAGTAATCAGGAATGGAAAAACGCACAAGCAAACAAACAAGCGATCAAAATAGAAAGCAAATAAGGACAAATATTTAGTAATCTAAATCGACAATTATTTACGATGGCATAGATAACTAAGAAAATTAATTTACGAGTAGTTCTCTCTCTCCTATATCTTATACATATAATAAAAAGAAATAATAAAAATAAGTCTTCCAAATGCGATGCTTGAGGCAGATTCTCGGTGTCTCACTCCGCGACCGAATTCGAAACGAGACCATTAGAGAAAGATGCGATCTAGTAACAACGATCGAAGAAGAAGTACAAAAACGTCGACTACGATGGTTCGGCCATGTTTGCCGAATGAACGACAATCGCTTGCCACGTAAACTTCTTTGGAGAGACCGTCCGACAGAATGGAGAATTCAGCGATCGGCACCGAAGAAAACCTGGCTAAATACCATCAAAGGCGACCTTAAAAATCAACGATTGTCGGATAGGGATGCTCGAGACGTGGCAAAAAATCGTCAAGAATGGAAGCGAATCGTGAATGGAGTACGAGATCCAGCGGCACCGACAGCAGCGTATTGGCTGCGAGGGCGACCCCCTCCCCAATCGCCGGCTACGGAATAAATAAATAAAAAAATAAATAATAATAATAAATAAAAAGAAATACTGTCTTCGCTTTCGTGGAGCATATAACTACTTCCCCCGTAACGGATCATAACAAAAATGACATAATACTGTTCTGATATATAATACTGATGCATTTAACAAGAATAGGTATAGCTATATGCCAAACCGCAAAACTGAAATATCTACCGAATGATTTTCCATTAGAATGGTGTTATTATTTGCAGGTATGCAGGCAGGTAATTGACGCAGGCCACAATACAGGTATTTCTACCTACCTACATGAGGGCATTACTTATATATCTGCAATGCCATAGACTATAAAAAATAGAGGAAGGTCAATTTGTTACCTGCTGCGAGAGCAAAGGGTTTATGCTTGATGCCGAAGTGCATGCAGTACCTGTTCCCTCTTTTAAACACATATTGTATATGTATTATATATGTTTACGCCATCACTTTCTCACGCTGTTATGATGACGCTCCTCTTGTTACATACAATTAGATAAATTTTTTCTGGCTTTAAACGTTGAGAACGTTGGAAACTTTTATGCAAGATGCTTTGGAGTATTGAAACATTCTCAAACAATCGCCGACCAAAGAAAAGCTGTTTAAAATATTTAAAGCTGATTGTCTGTCTCATTGATATGCCTAAATGGTATTTGGCATCGCGCAATCCTTCTGAATTAATTTAGTGTGCCCGCGTTTTTATGACGCGAATTTCGTCCTGTCATTTCCGAGGCTTTATTTAGCCAGTTTGAAGCTCTCGACCTTTCCCTGCAGACGTCAGACATAACAATTTGTATTTTGATCAATATCGATTATATAGGCGGAGTAATTCTCGCTCTCCCCATCCAAACACAGCCACTAACGAAGTGGTAGCTCATGCGCAGCGTGGACGCGCTCGACTTGCGCTCCGAAACAAATACTGCCCCGCAGGTCACGCATGCAATACGACCTGCCTTCCCTCCCTGTCTACATTCATCCACCACCTCGTATCATCTTACGACATACGATTCGTGACTAGATATAGACCTACTAAGATAGGTCAACATCCTACGTATATATTTTTTCCCCGGACAACAGTTGATGCCGCTATTAGATTCAGATGTGACATGCATATTTATAAATGCAATAACAAAACATGTAAGTGATAAATGTTTCGTTTAAGAGGGTGCTGCATGAAATTTCTCAAATTAGGGTCTAGCGTTTTAGTTATTCCGCTAAAACTACGCTAATAAAAGCAGTGACAAAAAACACTCGTTTTTATCAATAAGTCATTTATAAGGTGAGCTAATAAATTTGGCAATAGTTTGCGTAGTTTTTTATAAAAACACACGAGAAAATATACAAAAATGGGCGCGGGGTTTTAGTCCTCACTGGGAAAATAATAACTAATTTGAATTACAAATTATTATAAAAGAAAGTTAAATGACATATCTTCACTATAAGCTATTTAAATTTCAATGATTGTAATAGGATTTTATACAATAAATCCCAGAAAATCAGGTATCAGATTCTCCATACATTTTTTGTATGGGCCGGCCGCGTAAATAAATACACAGGCGCGCTATGAAATAGATTCACTTCCCTGCTGCTATTCGAAGCGGGAGCACGTCTTTTTCGGTTAGCTCTTATCAGTTCCCGCTCACGTAATATTTTATTCTTCTACACCGCAGTGCCGCGTCGTCACGCATCGTCACGAGAAAGCAAACAGCAGTAAGTATTTTATTTTTTATATTTGTTTTTTATTAATGGATGTTTATGACATCTTTGTTATAACTTATTATAATACTCTACATGTATTTTAGTTAATGGGGAAGCGTAAGAAAACATATTTCGTTTTTTGAGAAACGCCATAGAATCAGCGTGAAATTTCAGTCTGAAGACATGAGAAACCGATGTTGTTTTCAGTCCGAGATATAAGAAAATGAGATAGTTTTAAACCCCAAGATTCGATCGATACGATGCTCATTATATAAAAAAAATACGTGTGGCACTCGGGGACTGCCACGGTAAAGCTATTGCATAGCATTTTTAACAACTTATGCAATTATAATTATTTATTTATTTTATTTTTTCTGATATCAGATAACTGCGCTCTATCGGAAAACGTTGAAATTATTCCGAATCATTTGCGGCTGCGGAAGCAAATGATTCGGAATAATTTAAACGTCTTTCGATAGAGCGCCACGCACGAATTTTTTATTCAATAAAGCAAAAAAACGAATTATTCGAAAATATTCGTAGATAAAAAGATAGATAATTAAATTATCTTTAAAATGGTGCAGGTTTCATAATAATACGCCAGATAGTATTTGCGTAGTAGTCGTTTTTGTGTTCGGTTAGACCTAATTTCACAAATTAATTACACTATGTAATATAAACAAAATCTAAAATATTCAAAGCTAAGAATATTAGGAAAATGTTCTTGTTTAACATATATTTTTTTCGAATCGTAAGCAGTACTCGTTTAGACGTAATTATCAGGTCAAAATCATTAATTTTCTTTAAGAAATTTCTTCATTCGGTCGCCGCGCTGGCCTAGTAGGCCCGCGATAAAAGCTATGCAATAGCTTAAAAATAGATCGACTCCAATAAGCGTAAAACAATTGAAAATATTTTCTGAAGGGACCACTATTCGAAACTTGTAATCTCGAATAGTTTAGTTAATTTGCGTGAAAAACCTGAAATTCAATAAAAAAATACTGAAAGACGCATAAACCATGTACAAGTAGAATATTGATTTTGAATATTGATTTTGAAAAGCAGTTTCGCCATCAGGAGTGAGCAACGAAGGACATTTCGGCATGCAGATGTAACATTTTCGTAAGTTGAAAAGAAGTGGTTGGCTGTAAGATATTTAGCTTACAAAGAGCATTGATAGGATATGCACTGATTTAAGGTTGCGACACGTCATTTAAACCAGAAAAAGCACGGGAATTTTAAAATCAAATAGTCTTTGAAAATATTCAAAACTATAGAATACTTATAAATATTTTGAAATTATAGAAAAATTAAATAATTTAAAAATCATTTTAAATTCAAATAGTCTTTGAAAATATTCAAAACTATAGAATACTTAGAAATATTTTAAAACCATAGAAAAATAACATCCTTTGAAAAACATTTTAAAATCAAATAGGCTTTGAAAATGTTCAATATCATAGATATTCAATAGTATAGAGAGAGTTTAAAAAAAAATGAAACTTGAGTTTTTTTATTTTTCTTTATTTTAACTTCATCTCATACATTGTTCACCTTGATCGATCAGCAGAAAATTTTCATCTCATCATTGCGTCACATCACAAAAATAACAATTTTCAATCTCATTAATTTTCAATCGCTACGTTACATTATTTAAAATATTAAATTTAAAATTATCGCAGAGTTCGGAAGACCACCACGGGGCCGCGAAACCACCGCGGGGTTTCTTCCGCCCTACTACGGCATCACAGGAAGACTCGATGGCCGCATTAAGTGCGACACACAAGTCCTCTGCGGTACTACAAGAAGGCGATGGAAAGGCCTCAAGATTCTCGCAGAGGCCTCAAGATGTCGCCGGTTCGGTATCGCCACTCGGATTGTGGCGTGGGGGGAACGCGACGGCCGATGCCAAATGTCACCAGTCTGCGGTCCGAAGAAGAAAGGTGCTCGTGAACTTTCCAATTGTTCATCCAACGGGCGAATCCCGGGGAGCACAGAGTGAAATCCACAAAACTCCTCTTCGATACTGTTTAAAAGTGGCATTCATCACATTAAGCCGCGAAATCTATCTGTACCTTCTTTCCGTCGGAAGTAGTTTATTTATAAAGGTAACTGCTTTTTGAAATAATTAAAGTTTTGGTGTAGCTATTTATACCTATAATAATTACTGTTTTTTTATCCTTCTCGACATACATTTTATCCTCGTACTGATGAGAATAACAATGTTATAATTGTTTTAAGCATTATCCTGTGTATCCATTAAGCATGATCCTATAAGTTCTGATGATGACACCGAGTACAAAAGTTTAAGTTTTCTGGCCAAAAGTACAAATATGTTCAAATCGGTTCAAAATACGTTCAAAGGTTGTTCAAAACACATGTAGTCGTCATATTTGAGCCAGCGACTACAAATTCAAAGTCAAAGACCCATTCACATATTCTATATTATATAGTTCAAATTTTCCATGTTTTCTGGGTAGCAAATTTCAGAAATTACTTACAGCATACACAAAATTATTCTCTCGTTTGACTTTTTTGACAGTTTTGACTTTAGATTCGTCTTTTCCAGTGTGCAAATACTCGAAGAAGACGCGTATAACGTAATGGTAACGTGAAAGTAAATACTCGCTAAAAATGTTTATAATCCTGTTCAAAACTAACTAAAGTTATTTTTATTGCCATATTTGAAATATACGACCCCAAAATAGCCGATTAAAATCAGCATGAGAAAAATCATTTTGGTTTATTAGCGACCATCTTGAAAAACGGCCGCTATTTTGAGTCCGCTGGGCCAAATATGTCGGAACGGCGGGTCAAATCGACCATTTTGGTCTAATAAATACGTGTGCAAAAGTATTTGCTTTTATCACAATTTGCAGTTTTTGTTATTTGCAATTTGCTATGAGCAATAAAATTATAAAATGCGGATTACATCGCTTTGGCGGGTGACCGTCTGTTCAGCGTTATCAATGTATGCGATTTAGTCACACCTGCGTGGCCGCCGCCGCGCCGGCAAGCGTAAATTACCTACATTTGTGTAGCGGCATAGGCTCGGAGCCCTCTTAAATAACATAAATCTAATGAAAGAAAAATCACCGACCTGACATTTTGATTTCAGAGAACAGAGCTATAGCCGTGCTGTCTTATTGCACCCAGAGGATAAAACGTTTAGGAACGATATTTCTTTAATCGTATGTAGTGCAGCATTGACTAAGAGATGTGTTGTAAGTTGTAAAAATCCATCCTTAAAATGATGGTTTAAAAAAAACGGATCCGTATGAATGCGGTTTTATTTACCCGATGTGCAAAGTATAGAGCAAAAAAATCGGTTGGGCCACCCCAAGACTTTCCCTGTAGGATCTGAATATTAATTTCATAAATAACATCGATGAGCGCTGTCTCCCGACCAGCGGACCAGGTTGGATTCCAGTGCGACGCCTCAGGCGGCGCGGTTTGCTTCTCGACTAAGAGCGGGGTTGGGCCAAGCGTCGTCAGATGGCGTTAATATTTGATTGAAATATATGGAGAATTAAAATATTATTAGGGTAGTTTGTATATGAGTTATTGCAACCAAAATTACACATTGTGATTTAAACCCAACAAGGCATCTGTGTAGCAAATTTCAAGTGTCTATTTCGAGATCGAAATATCACTAGTACGCCCCCTATTAAACCGATTTCGAACACAACCATTTCAACTCTTGCAATGCCCAAATGATGCCTGTATGCAAATTGGATTAAACGTTTGAGCGCTATCGTGGAGGATTATAGAGAATTTAATCAGGAAACGGTTTTAATCGTCTCAGGGTGGCTCAAAGTAGATATTTCCGTCTTCATTGCGAAAAAAAATTGGCGCGTTCACAATAATTTCCAGTAAGTAAAACGGTAAACACCAGTAGGCCAAACGGTGGTAGGCCAGTAAAGTAAAACGCTAAACAGATCCACATGACTGTGGTTTTAATTACCCGATGTGCGAAGTAGGTATAGAGCAATAAAAATGGCGTATAAAGAAACGTTTCTGGTAAACCATACAATAGTTATGAATTACAAAACTGGCGGTAATGAAAAATCACCGTCGTTTTCAAAAACAAGGCGCATGGTCGTTTATAACCCGCTGCGCTAAGCGCATGGACCATGAAACATACATATATACGAGTATATATTATTATGAATGTACCGTCGAGGTTCGTTCGGGGATGCCGTTTAAAATTCTACGGCCGTAACCTAAACAGCGGGGTTTCACCATGACGACCCCAGTGCCGAAAAAAACTGCCGTTTCCGTAACCAAAAGCCGTATTTTTAGAGAAAATTTGAAAGGCAGGGGGGAGCGGAAAGGATGTCACTGGCAATGGCGTGAATCGTGACCTCATTTCGGAAACTTGTGAATTTATTATAACAGCGGGGGAGTAGGGGGATAAGAGAGAAGGAATCAATTTAACTACGATAAAGGAAAAGTAGGTGTGAAAAGAATAGGGCTGATTTATCTGATTAATTTTATATTCCCGGCCCACCAACCGAAGACGAGGGAAAGTATTGTGAACGCGCTAAAAAATCGAGATAAAGAATATCCATTGTGAACCCCCCCCCCCACACGGATACGATTCAGTTCATTTCCAGATTGAAGTATGTCTGTGTGTATGCCTGCGTGTGTGCAGTCCTCTACAATAGCGCCCAATCCCCTAATCCGATTAAGCTGAAATTTGGCTTTGCAAGAATCATTTGGTCATGGCAAGAGTTTAAAAGGTTGTAGTCAAAATCGGTTCACCAAAGGGGCGCACTAGTCATATTTCAATCTCCAAATATTAGACCTAAAAACTTGAATTTCGGTTCAAAGATGCATTGTTGGGTTAAAATCACACTGTGAAATTTCGGTTGCAATATCTCATATACAAGCTACACTAATAATATTCGATTCCGACATACATTTTAATCAAATATTAACGGCGTCTATTGGCGCTTAGCCGCGAAAATAACCGCACCACCCTATGCAATTGCAATTTTAGGTTAGGTTAGATTAGTAAGTAGGCATATTAATTTAGTGGAAAAGCATATTTATAAGTGTATATTCAGCTAGTTGTGATAGGAGATATAGGTTAGATTAGGTTAGGTTAGGAAGTCAATGCATCTACTTAACGTAAAAAGTTATAATAGTTAATAAAAGTATAATAGGTAATAGATAATATAAGTCAGATATAAACACATTATTGTTAGTTACCCACTGAAAAGGCACTAGCCTTAGTGGGGAACTGTGACATGTAATTTGTATCTTTTTTTATGAATAAAGACTACTACCAAAAAAAATGGAACCCAACCGGGTTCGTCCGGTCACCGATTTTATTTATGAAATTAATATTCTGTTGATATCTGTGCTTGGCTAGATGCCGGGAAAGTGTTGGGGTAACGACAGATTTGTTAAATTATAGCAAAGCATAAATCGTGCCGATTATATATATTTAGTAGTCTATACTACTCACATACACACTCTAAAGTACTCTAAACCAATGGCATATTTAAATACGTCCACACCGCGCTAAAAAAGCCTTGAATCCAGCTAATTGTACTCGGAATCAGAAACTAATCTTAGCTTAAATCATGGGTCGGCTACTCCGTGGAAAAAATCCCTACGTCTTGCTCTTTTTTTAAGCGCACGGCTTAATCTCCATGCCGAGATTGAATATTTTTTATTCGTTTATCAAACGAGATCTAAAATAAACACGGACCGACCTTTTTTATGCATACCATACTGTTATGTACAATATATACTTCGAATTACGCGGCACTTGAATTACGCGGATTTTGAGTTACGCAGGATAAAAAATCGGTAATGGTCGAGTTACGCGGTACCTACTTCAGTTACTCGGTTTTGGAGCAATTTTTATTTAGAAAGAAAATATGTAATTATAGACGAACGTTTTTACCTTAAAAAGAAACAGATAGGTACTTGTTTTAGTTTGGACTAATCCTGAGTATCGACTTACGCGGTTTTGACGTTAGGCTTAAAACTCATGGAGCGGTTTTTACCCGCGCCTGCCGCGGTTGCGGGCCCGCGGCCTCTGTAGAATGCAGATATGTATATAAAATTGAGTCGCACATTTCACGACGTAATTTACGCCAGCGGTGGACGCGGCGGCTGCAGCGTCTGCATGCTACTATATAAAAACGCGCGGTCACCCCGCAAGCTTGGCGCCCGTTGCCCGCGCGCTATGCGGTCGATTCGCGGTGCAGGCACGCGGGTGTGGCTATGCAGGCTGTGCAGGCTCTCGATGAGCGTGCGACTTGCAATTTTCTCCCGCGAAGTTTGCTGGCCGTACCGCAGCCGCGGCGGCTACGTGACCGCGCAAACCTGAGGCGTCGTGAGTTTTGAAACAAAACAGTTGTCCCGCAACCACGGAGAGAGCGGGTGAAAACCGATCCGTGAGTTCTAAGCCTTACTCGAAGGATACCTGTAGATATACGACAGCATAATAGTAAAATCTTTTACTACTGTCTTGTAAAATACGTCATCGAAATGATAAAACAAAAATACGACTTAAGCTTTTTTCATGAGCAGGTAAATTCGCTCAAACCTGTCAATTAATGGCGCATAATAAAATACAAATTAGCCTCGGAGAATCAAACAAGTCAAAGGAATATAATTAGCGGCGTCTCTAACGAGAAGATAAAAGAAGAAACGTCGGCTAATTTATGCTAATGGGGTAACATTACATCGGCGGCTCGGTTTTATGTCATAGAGAAGTAGTAATAAAACGAGAGACTACTAACAAACTGTCAAACGCCGACTCACGAACGGCGACAAATTGTCGACGAAAATATGTACCGCAACCGCAAATGAAATTTATATTGGGGTCCTAATACACTGGGGAGTTAGTAATAAAGTCCCTTGTTTAAAGTGCCATAAACTTCCTACAATCGAATTTTCTATGGATATTGGAATGTTCATTTTACACAAAAAATGTAAAGGTTAAGAAGACATTTTCTTTAGCTCAAATTACTTAAAACTTTGTTTACACACAAAATAAGCATTGTAAAATTCCGAAAAATAGGAATTTTCTATGGATATTGGACTGTTCATTATCTAAAGGTTAAAAACACATTTTCTTTGGCTCAAATTACTTAAAACTTTGTTTACACAGAAAATAAGCATTCTAAAATTCCGAAAAATAGGAATTTTCTGTGGATATTGAAATGTTCATTTTAAATAAAAAAAATAAAGTTTAAGAAGATATTTTCTGGGGCTCAAATTACTTAAAACTTTGTTTAAACAGAAAATAAGCATTCTAAAATTCCGAAAAATAGGAATTTTCTGTGGATATTGGAATGTTCATTTTACATAAAAAAAATAAAGTTTAAGAATTATTTTCTGGGGCTCAAATTACTTAAAACTTTGTTTACACAGAAAATAAGCATTTTAAAATTCCGATAAATGGGCAACCTAATAAACAGTGGGTTCATGATCAGTGACAGATGTTACTTATATAATTCAAAGTTGTTAAATTGACAGAGTGAACGGGGAAATCAAAATTTGGCCAAAGCATAAAAGTTTTTGCAAAATTAATTAATTGTAGTCTAAAGAATAAGAAACCTTTAATAGGTTTATACCCTTATTTTTCGTTATTTTGTTTCTAAAAGTCGCTACAATGTCTAAAATATTACAGAATTTTCGATCCAATACTTTCCTAACTTTTCATAGAAACAAAATAATTAAAAGCAAGAGTATACAACTCTCAAGGTTTTTATATTTTTTAATATCAATGAATTATTTTTGCAAAAACTCCGAAGCTTTGGCCAACTTTTCAATTCCCTTTTAACTCTGGGAATTTAAAAGTTTTACCATTTGTACTAGAAATATAATAGTTTTTTCGACATGACTACTATTAATCATTCAGCCACTCTTCATCAGTTTGCTCAACTTTTGTAGAATTTTAGATTGCGTATTTTCTGCGTTAACAAAATTGTAAGAAAAAAATCCTGAAAATTGACCTTAGAAACTGATCCCTTAATGTTATATTTAATATTAGAATTACATCAAAAAACAATTAGGGATTTTGCCATTAAATTACTTTTATATATTATATTTCAGATGGGTTTTATCAATCAAGATCGCCTTAGAATATATAATTTCGGACTAAAGTAACTTTATACATCATTATACCTTAGAGTATTATTATTAGTATAACATATTTATGTATGTATTGATGACAAACAACAACATTGTCATTCTTCAGTAAAGCATCGTTGGCTTGCCGTTTAAAGTCCAAAGGTTGTCTACTAAATTTGAAGTTGATATTATCTTGCAAGTTATGTATGAAACTTGAACTCAACTGAGCATCCGCGCTGCGTCTCTCTATAAAGCGACCGGTTTTAGAGACATTGTCGAAAGAAGAGTCATTTTAAAAACAAACCGAGTGTAGGTTGAGTTGGGTTGGGATAACCACACGCAGAATGTCCAATTGCATTTTTGTCGCCTGGTTTGGTTTGGGCGCTTGGGACTGGACCACCCGGATCGATACCAACAAACAAGGCCGTTCTCGAGATAAATCGTGTCGCGAATGAATTTTCGCTACCCAACTTGGCAGGTTTATCACTGCGACCAATGAATTGGCAAAGCGATTTGGCTGTGGTTTTTTTTGAGCCACCCAAGCCGGTGCGAAAGCGTGAGATTTGGCACATTTTACGACTTGCCGCTTAGTACATCCTCGAGCTGTGAAAACACGGGTAGCCTAATCGCCACTTTCTTTGAAGACAAGGTTATTCCTAGCAAAGAAAATCGAAAAAACGCCTTTTCAGACTTCACCAGAAAATCTAATTTATAGCGTTTTTGTAAACAGGAGAACGGTTATATATTTGTGAAAAACTTTTAAATGCTTGCAAATGCATTACGTTAATTTGTTATTTTTTATATACGATTACAATACAAATAGAACGAGTACCTACTTATGCTCTTTTTAAAAAAATCGCTCAAATTTAGGAAGGGGTACCCTAAGATACAGCAAAATCAAAATATAAGGAATATTACAAATGTTTCAACTGCAAATGTTATACGAATAGTTAGATAACAATTTATTTTTTTATGTGACGAATGTTTTATTGGGTAATCTTCTATATCTTATGAAATACGCTGAGGAATATCGATTAAAAACAAGCCAAAATAAGTATAACGGCTTTCAAATAGCATGTCCGATTTTTTAATGAACATGTCATAGTGTCAATTTACAAGTCAATAAGTTGATGAATCCTCTAGAGGTGTTTAATATCTATTTCAAAAACTAAAGACCTTATTAATACTGTAGGGTGAATATTTAAAAAAATATGTATTTGTAAAATTGTGCAATATTACATATCATTTTCTTAAACATATATACTAGAATATAGTGTTTATTCATATATTTGTATATATTATTACTTATTTTCCACTTAAATTTATTGTATATAATGTAAAGTTTACTTTATTTTTAGCCCTTAATTGCATACATATATATTTATTTTTTTCTACTTTAAATTTTACTTTAATTTGTGTAAACAACACATTTGTTAGATTTAGAAATATTTAAAATTGATCACCTTCGTCAGTTCGCGAGTTACAAAAATACAGTTGGTATAACACAGCACAGCCAGAGACAGACCTTCTAGGTCTAGTTGGTTGTGCGATTTCGCCTCATTCGGATATGCTAGCATATTTATATCCATAGAGCTATGTTTTTCGCTATTATAATGTTTGTTCTTAATTATTCCTCATGTACAACAGTATGCATGTCCTTGTATTTTTTTGTTCTTGTACGTTATAAATAAATAAATAAATAAATAAATAAATTATTAACTATTAGGTTTTCAGAAAAAAAAATGCAAACAATAGGAACTTCGTAAAAAATCTACCTAGTGATTTCTTGACGAATTTTAGTAAAAAACTAAAGGTTTCTAATTTGTTAAGAGTGTTCTTCAACTCTTTGGCTCTGAGTTTAACGAAATATTTTTCATTTTATTATGATCCTAACAAAAAAGCTATCTTGGGCGTTTTTAAAGAATTTCTTCGATGGATGTCCCAAGAAATATAATATATTGCGGTATGTTTATTTACGTCGTACCTTGGGTCTTTGGCTACGTATTAAAATCTAATTTGTATTAGAATAACATTTAAGAATGATTATATCACCCTAACGGGTAGTGTCTTTAGTCTGACACTCTGCTAATGGGCCCGTTGTTTTGGGAGCTACTAGGCCCTTGTTGGGTTGGTCACGAAGACCCATTCTGTTCAGGGTTGGTCACACTCACGGGTCAACACCCATCCGGCGGCCTCCACGTATGAAGTGCGAGCCTGGGCAGGACTCTGGCCTTACGGCTAGTTTCCCTTAGGAATCAACCTTCTGGCGCTCCTGGACGGTCTGCGCACCGTGCGGCGTGAGCCAATCGATTGTGCACTCTGACTAACAGTCGGGGGAGTCTGGAAGCTGTTTCCTATAGAGTGGGGGTGGTTGCGTACCATACAGCGACAGCTCTTGAAACGACCATCGGCTACCCGAGCATGGGTGAACAGCCGAGCAAAGGATGCCGTGTCCGCGATAGATTCGGTATACACCGTTTCACCGCTTCGTAAGGGAGAGGATCGCGCAAGCGACCTCGAACTCGTAACCAATCGAGAGACTGGAGTAATCTGGTCGCAATTGGAAGTAAGGGCGTGAGTGTAAGCCCGCTGGGTAACACTCCTGGCTATCTCTAGTTGACACTCTGCCTTAAAAAGATCTTGAATTTTTCATTTTTAAAAAGTCATCTTCGAAAGAGCTTGGAATTTGGAAATCCCCATGTATCTTCCAGAAGAAAAGCGTTTATAACGAGGGACGACGACCGACACGGGGTACTTGTGTATTACTTTAGTGGAAATTAGCAAGTATTCTCTTGGAAATCACTCTCCTCCTATTTCAATTCTTGAAAACACCATTTTTTGTATAAATCAATTTGAGTAACAACACAACACAATCTTCACCGTGATCTTCATAGGAATTGAAGCGAGGCGCTGCTCCACCCGTCCCCAAACAAGTCACCAAAATTTGAATAAGTGTAAGATATCAAAAGCCGTTAAAGCGGACAGCATCGCCATAAATATCGTTTGATAAATATCAGGCGATATAAAGAAAAGACGGCTCTATAAATATTATAATTTTATTGCGGCCGTTGTATTGATAATCACCGAGGCCACAGGAATAGCCATATTGAAATGTGTTGTTGTAAAGCTCCGCGCGCGCTGCCAGACGTGTTCCTGTTTAAAAGCCTCACAATGCGGTGAGAGATTTACGGGCGTCATAAAAAGTGACAAGGGTAAAATGCCCGTGAGTGACAATCCAATGGGCAAAGACAGTTGGGTTTGGGATAGTGAGAAAAATCGTAAAGGTAGGCGCGCGCGTTACCTGCGAACGGGATTTACGTTTGAGATTTCCGAAAAAAAATCGCGAGGAATATCAGAGCGGATTTTTTAAATTATGATTTTGATAATCAGATTATCCAGATTGTCATGTATTGAAAATTTAATGAGGTATCTTGTGAGGTACCTTGTTGGTTGTCAGTTAAGTATAACTGGTTGTCAGTTAGGTTTCGAATTGGTACCGAAAATAAAACTCACTATAAAAACCCACACTACAAAACACACTTTAAAAGTATTAAAACTAGAAAAATCAAAAAACACGGTCTTGAAACAACAGCATGGTCGAATTCGAAACCCAACTTGAATTTGGATGCTCTGAATTTGGGTAATACTAATCTGTAAGATGCTGTAAACCTAGAACTTGTAAACTAGCTGCCGAGAAAATAGAAATCTAGTACGTATACTACACCGTGTCCCAGTTTTTTTTTTTAAAACTTTACTGTACACTTGTGTACTCATAAGTAATCAGGAGAAATAGCCTATTTCTAATTTTTTATTTCTCCTGAAAAAGATTTTTTTTTCGATATTAAGACATTTTCTTTTACACGAGATTATTTTGAGCGAAAAAGTGAGTTCAAAATAATCTACACCTTTTTTGGTTTAGGTATTTGTTATCAGGAAAAATCATTATTTATGTTTATGTGGGGTGGTATCCAGATTGTCATGTATTGAAAATTTAATGAGGTATCTTGTGAGGTACCTTGTTGGTTGTCAGTTAAGTATAACTGGTTGTCAGTTAGGTTTCGAATTGGTACCGAAAATAAAACTCACTATAAAAACCCACACTACAAAACACACTTTAAAAGTATTAAAACTAGAAAAATCAAAAAACACGGTCTTGAAACAACAGCATGGTCGAATTCGAAACCCAACTTGAATTTGGATGCTCTGAATTTGGGTAATACTAATCTGTAAGATGCTGTAAACCTAGAACTTGTAAACTAGCTGCCGAGAAAATAGAAATCTACTACGTATACTACACCGTGTCCCAGTTTTTTTTTTAAAACTTTACTGTACACTTGTGTACTCATAAGTAATCAGGAGAAATAGCCTATTTCTAATTTTTTATTTCTCCTGAAAAAGATTTTTTTTTCGATATTAAGACATTTTCTTTTACACGAGATTATTTTGAGCGAAAAAGTGAGTTCAAAATAATCTACACCTTTTTTGGTTTAGGTATTTGTTATCAGGAAAAATCATTATTTATGTTTATGTGGGGTGGTGGTAAAGGGGCGGGGGGGGGGGGGAGGGGAGGGGGACTGTAGACTTTTGTACCCACAGGTAATCAGGAAAAATAGCCCTTTTTTTATATTACGAGATTTTATTTTACACGTAATTATTCTACACAAACATGTGAGTAGAAAATCATCAACAACGTTTTTGGTTTGGTTTGGTGGTGGTGGTCGTCGGAACGGGGGGGGGGGGGGGGGGAGGAGGGGGGGTGGAATGTCCTTTTTTCAGTTTTTCGATATCTCCAAAACCTTTTAGAAATTCCATTACGACTACTACGAAAGTAAACAAAATAAAACTTCTTATGCTGCTTCTAATCTTTTTATTGATCCTCTAGTAAATATAGCTTTTTCGTAGGATATTTTATAAACTTCATTTTCGTAGAAGCAGTCATAACGCTAATTCTAACGGTTTCCGAAATATCTGCGTAAACTGGAAAGGACATTTGAACACCCCCTCCCATCTCCGGCTCACCCCCACAGTCGAGGACTTTTAGTATGTTCATCAGGACCTCTTAAGGAATAGCTGTACGGATTTTCAAAACTTCGTGATGTATTTGGACGGACTTGTCTATTTTTTTATCAGAGGTGGCATAGTGGCTAGGTAGCTGATCTCATATTGTAAGGTTCCGGCTTCGATTCCCGGATGGGTCACAATTTTCTGTTAGGATGAAATTGACGGAATCGCATTTAAATTTTGTCGATCGAATGCAATAAACAATGCGACGCACGCAAACATATGAACACTTCATAGTATGGTTGGTTCTAAGAGACTGTCGTACGATAATAAACCCGCACATTGTGAAATTTACAATAATAAATAGAAACAAACAAACACACACACAAACTACTACGTTTATGTATAGTTTTATTCTAAGCGTTTGTATATATTTTCGCCAGGGAATTCCAGGTGTTGATGGAGCAAGATAGAGAGGTTGGTGGGTGATGTATGGTTCGTGTTCCCCGCGCCGCGCGACTGGGTCGAGAGGGCCGACTTGTCTGGAATTATCTTGATCGGATGGAATGCTGCGGCTCGAACGCTCAGCTCTTCGGTTCGGTTTCCGTCGCGAAACTTTATGTCCTCTCGCGGGTGCGAATAAATTTCCTAGCAGTCACGACATTTACTGCCTTTTCCAGCTACCACCATAAAAACGAAATCAAATGTCGGCGGTTTAACGGACTAAACTCACATCGAAAGCCGCGAACAATAATGTCGTAAACGAATGGCCGACGCGACGCGGAGGCGTTTAAATAGTGCGATAGTCGAGCGTCGCAGAATAATTCGCAAACAGATGACTTATTGATGTATTTTATTTTGCTATATTCATTATTTGATTCTCTTTGCTCTTTCTATATCTGACCCCTGTCGTGGACAGCGGCGCGGAGCCATTTATGTTAATGTTCTGTTCTGCATAGCAGTGCTGCAATATTTACACCCGTGCGTCACGTCATCTTTTCGTCTTCTTATTAGCGCCACAGTATACCCCAAACATTAGCTTCTCTTAGAAATAAATTGAAATCAAATCGAATATGTCACAAGCCGTAAGGGATCGGATATGGTCGCCAGATGTTCCGCTACTCGGAATACGCAGATAACCGAACGCTGCAAAATGTCGACAGCCTTTACCTGATCGTAATGCTAAACGTTCGCGTTCGCCGGGACGTACCCCTCTGCCCACATTCCTCGCACCCTCTTCCCGCATTACCCTGTAGCTCGAGAGTAAACCTACTGCTTGGTATACTGTGTTAACGCTGGCCTTTTCCTTTTACACGTGATGTCCGATTTTAAGCAATGATAGTAAGAAAAAAACGAATTTACCGCGTGAATTTCGTAGCACCTGACGTTTCGGCGACGTTGCAACCGCCGTTGTCCAGGTTAACAGAGTACCCTGGACAACGGCGGCTGCAACGTCGCCGAAACGTCGGGTGCTACAAAATTCACGCGATAAATTTGTTTTTATCTTATTTATAATGTCAAATAACCACGATAGTCTCCGATTTCAATGATAGTTTAGTCACAGTATATACAGATAATAGCGTCTTTTGGAACAAAATTGAAATCGAAGCGAGCCTAAGGACAAGTCCTAAGGGCTCGCATCTGACCGCCATATGGCCGCTACGTTACCGACGCAGATATTCAAACGTACGAGAAATTTGTTAACTGTTTGAACTTTGAATTTGCATGAACACAGATGACTTAGAAACATTTTTACTATACGCAACGTTGCGTATGATAATAAGTGTTTCTATGTTATCTGTTTTCATGCAAATTTATAGGTCCAGATGTCATAATGCGTCGCGGACGAGTACTTCAGACAAGTCTGGAATCAGAGTCGTCCCTTTCCTCTTTCACTCTATCTTGCGCGTTTCCTGGGCGCAGACGCAGGCGAATTCCCAACCCAACTGTGCACAGAAATGAAGTCCGGTGCGTTGCGATAAATAAATCAAATCGCAAACAAAACGGACGCTATGGTCTGCGAGGGCATTGTTCGCGGCGGAATCGTAAATAAAAACGGATCCCGTACGCCGGCGAAAATACACAATTCGGGCCCCGAAGTCATTTCCAGCGGCCATTGTCGCCGACGAAAACAAACTTATTGTCGCCGAGTTCTTTTTGTCGCGGCCCTATTGTAGTCGCGGGGCCTCCGGGAAAAATGCATCATTATAAAGAGGCATGAAATGGCGGGATGCACCGAGAGATATTTTATTTACACAACGATGCCGTTTATTCGGTGACGGTGAATTATCTGCGGATAAATAATACGTCACGCCGGGGTTGGGGTCGCCATCGCACGGCTTTCAATGTGAGAATTCTGACGCGTGTTTATAAGTGGGGCGGGGACGTGACAAACATCTGACAATGTTTGATTTAAAACTACCTTCTATCAATTTGCACGGTGCTTGCTATTATTCATGTTGAAAGCACATAGCTACGCTGCAGGCAGAAGAAATCTACGCGTTGAATGAAGAGGGGCCTAATCAAAATAGCAATAAAAGAACGAAAATAAAAACGCTTTCTGAAGAGTCTAGGAATTTTAGTAAAGGACAATGCTTTCTCTTTGGCCTCACCCTCCAATAACAATAATCGATGTCATATTAAATATATATTTATGTATTATTAGACAGCTCTTCTTAATTCATTGTGGGTAATAAGTTATAAACGGCAATAGATGACGATAGTGGTTCGTTTTGGCTTTTGTTTCGTGCTGTATCACTTTTTTTGTTGTGTTTTTCATTTATTGATTTTGTGCAATAAAGAATACATAGTAACAATAATAATAAAGAGATGAAAATAATAATAATATTTGTTAACATACATTTCTCGTCAGAGACCAAGACCAACATACATTTCTCGTACATAGAGTAAGAAGGTGAGATTTACTTTTTTGATTGAGATATAATTAAACTATCTTATATATTGGTATTGACTCTCAAGCTTATTGACTGGTGGACCCACAGCTCATAAAAATAGTAGCATTCTCCTTTGAATAATCTATACTAGAACATCACAATATCCAATATCAGGATATTCTATCATACATATTGAAAAAAAATGAAGTGTGAATTTTATTCGTGCGCCAAGGGTATCTTACTTACCTACCTTCCCTTTCTATGGAATATTTTTACACATTTTAAATTATAACTTGAAGAAAAACTTTAGTTTTGTGTTTTTATTATAAATATCTATTAAAATGTATAAATAAATATGTGTTTTACTTAAACCTATTCATTATTATTTATTAAAATAAATTTCCTATTGATAACTGTTATAAAGTATTGATTTATTGATTTTATTTCATTTTATTTTCGGGGTATTTCAAACAATCCAAACCTAGTATTGCATGTGATTTAGTCACCTAGTCACATACGGAGGGTTAAAAGATAGGCCGATTCTATACATAGAAAAGACCCAAAAAACATGATGAAGAGAATCTTTCATACTGAAAAAATCTACGTCATAATGTTAAATTCGACAGGCAAATACTTGGCTGTGCCAACGTTGCGAACGAATGTACACACTTGTCGTTGACCAATAAGTGTTTAGAGAATCTCAACAAAATACCCCACTCAACACAGTTATCATAATATTTACGCTATAATTCAAATTTATAACTTCATCGGTTGAATTCATCAGCGCCGTTCATTCAATCGGCGGCTGGGCGATCGCGGGTACGCAGTTTACTTTGGACCGATTAAATTTATCGGATTATTCTCGGCTGTTAGTCGTATGTATGGCGGAGATATATGGCGGCGAGCTCCGTGGCGGGTTTGCGCAAACATTCAGCAACAAGACATGAACACCAGACATTAGTGACGGACTAATGGCCCGGGCGCAACATTCTCCGCCATATGGTACCTAACTGACAACGAACGAGATCGAGCGGGCGATGCAGGAATCGCAAATGCAATGATTCAGGTTTAGACTCTTCTCATTTCAATGCAATGATTCAGGTTTAGATAAAAATCCAGGTCCAGAAGATTTAAAAGCGACAACCTAGTAATATGAGGAGGAGGGGGGGGGAGCAAAAAAAACGTAGAATATTAAGAATGAGAACGTCGCTTATATGTGAGACCTAGTACACGCTTCCAAGCAAACTTTTCAGGGTATGGAAAAAACTAAATAACTTCGTTTAGGAGATGTTTTTAGTAGTGTAAATGGGACAAAATTAAAAAAATATTTTAGTTTAGTCTACTAGCGATTAAAACTGTCAAATAGTTGAGTTGTTTACGAAGAATTTCTACTATGCACTTAAGGGGTATCACCAGATAAAATAATCACCTTCATTCCTACAATTACAAATAAGATAAATATGAATTTAACGCGTAAAGACTGTAACACCCGAAGTTTCGGCGATGTCGCAACCGCCGTTGTCTAGGGTTGACTGACAAAGGCGGTTACAACATCGCCGAAACGTCGGGTGTTACAATCTTCAAGCGGTAAATTCGTTTTTATCTTATTTATAATGACAAACAACCGCGATAGTCTTCGATTTCATATCCATGCCTACGAAATGAGAATTACAAGAAAACTAAGCAATGTGAGCTCTCGAGACATGGGCGCAATGATCCGAAACGTGATTCTCCAGCAACATCAATGAAAATCCCAAATTCGAATTTTCGCCGTGTACGAAGTCTCATATAGATCGGCGAGAATTAAGTAATAGCGCTGTTGACATTTCAAAGGGTATATACTTGTCAACATTTGCCTACTTATCTTACGAGGATGAGGAAAAGAAAAATAATTCGATATTTGAATGTAGGAGTTTCGTCCCATCTAGGTTCTGAAATGTTTATACGAAGGCTCTCAACACAATATTATAGGTAGTTCGCTCTCGTTTGTTTACCTTCAAATAAACCGCAGTCTTCTCGTTGCAATTTGATCTTTTGTGGTCAAAGTTGCGCGGAGGACTTGCGACATTGTGGTTGCATATAACAGAACGCTGCCCCGGGACACCCAGCTGATGTTTCCTTCTCCATTCACTAGGCGTAATTACGCGAAAGAATAGAGGCGCCCTAAAATAATAATAGAAACGAAACACCAGCGGGCGAAATTGAATGGAAGGGGATTTGCATCGGGGACAATGCGTTGGATTTTCTCCAACAATCGCGCACAATCAGCTTGAATTGCAACAATCGCGACAATCTGGGGGCGACGCGACAACGACTCTTTCTTGCGCCGGTATTGTTGTATAAAGAAAACGGAAGACGGGGAAATATGTCGAAACATCGCTTATATATTAACATTATGCAATTTGTTGGAAATGTGTATGATTTTGTTAATAATTGTGGCCTAGTTTTGTTTCCAATAAAAATAATGTCTTCTTTCTTTACTTTTTATTCTATATTATAATATCTTCGAAACAAAGTCTCATCGACAATATTATTCCAGCATACGAATATGAGCTGTTGAGCTGCTCTTAACCCTAAGAAAGCTAGCCATGGGAATGAAACTCACGACGGCATGTTTTCAACCCTGGAAAATTTCCTTATAGGGGTGATAGCACAAGCATACTAATGTATAATGGTGGCTTATTCAATGAAGGCGACTTTTTTTCGCATATAATTACATAATTGCATAAATACGGAAATCAGCCGCCTTCGAGTTGTCGCTGACACGATTTTCTGTTCGAGAAACATATTATGCACACAAGTTTCACGGAAAACGCATCCTGTAAACGATACTATTGAATGACGTTTCATTCGAATCAAAGATTGTGAAACAACCTTCTGAAAACACCGCCACAGAAAATGCACGGTGCGCAATTATTATGACTTTCAGAATCAGATATTATAGTGTTCTTCTTTATCGACACTAAACTAAACTCCTCCTTTCATACATTACAATAATATTAAGGCCCCTCTACAGCTTTCTAAGTAACGCGGGCGGTCGATAAAAGGAAGCGAATCGCATGCGGGCGCTCGTTCCCCTCAAAATTTATCGCACATCTGCCGCGCCTGAAAACATGCGATTGTACCTGCGCGAAGGTGTGGGAAGAGCAATGGGCATGCGGGCACAGAAATAGACCGTTCCAGATCTACGGAGGATGCGACCACTTGAGTGCGGCCGCACGTCTTGAAGTGGACGAGGGCCATTCAATCTGAAATAACACGGACCCGCAATGGAGAGGATCGCATAAAGAGATACAGATAAAGGCAGACTTTCAAACGTTTCGAAGAAGGCTGCGGGGAAGTTGTGCATTACAAAAAACATCAGATAGGTTATCAATCATAGAATATAAGGTAGGAAACGTAGATGCTGAGTTTATTTTAGCCAAATCTGATCGAAGTGCTAAAAGTTCATTTTTAATGGAAAATATTTCATGACATGAGAATATTAGCATGTTTCAAAGCTTATGGTTTTAGTAAGTGTTTCATCACAATCTTTGGATTTCGTGCTTCTGTCCCAAGATTTATTTTGTTATGCACGTGTGACTTTTAGCTATAGTTGGGGACTGACCTAAATGTAGGCGGTGGCTGAGGTGCGGGGACCGGCGTTCGGTCTTCCCACCACAGACATTAGTTCTGTGACATCACTCGCCCGGTGCTACTAGACAGTAATAGGTATATGTATGTACGCTAACGAAAGATCGCGTGTTCTACGAATGCTCAGTCCCTAACAGGACATGATAGCAGTTAAAAGTTAGTTCGAGATGTAGCGATTCGCAGAGCTAATTGTGAACTAAATATAATTGGCGACCGTTACAAGTTCTTTACGTTCTATTGTTGCCAATTGTTTTAGGAAGACTTTCTCAAAAATCTTTGACTAAATCATGAAGCTGCTAGACTGTCTGACATAATAGTCGCTGATGCAAGAATTTCACGCAGATACATCATACATACGTTTCTAGGGTGTACATTTCTGCCTGAAAAAAGATCGCCATCGTTCTAAACGTGGTTCTAAAGGTCTTGGTGAATTCCTGTTTTTATATTCCGATTATTTTCGACACATCTGTGTTACTGACTAATTACCAAGAATACTGCAGCTGATAATCTGTAACTATTTTGCAAGAAAGAAGTAACATATTTAGCTTTAAAAATGTAGCAAAACAATAACATGGAATATAATTAATCATGGCAGGATTTACAATTGAAGGCGACATAGCCAGATCGGCTACGGGAACGGCGTTGGAAAACAAGTGGTAAGATTCTGCATTCAGATGTTTGGTACAAAGGCGCTGACTTTGAAAAGTATTCTTGCGAAACATTATAGCATAGGTACATATCTAGCAACGAATGTCTTGCATTAAAACAACCAAACCGCAGCGCTGTATACGCTGCGGTGGCGTAACCAAACAAGCAAATCAAAAGTTGCATATACGTCTTCAGCGCAAATGTTATCGTTATGCTTTAGCTGAAAGCTCCCTCTTTGCGTGAGCGGTGCGCATATCGCGTACGTGTCATTCTATAATCGCTTGCATAAATATTCCATTAACACTTTTGCGAGCCAAGCCCACCATTCGCAACCGTTAATCCTAGTACAAATGTTAACTTTAAACCTTCTGCGAATGGCTAACCGGCGCTGCACAGCGAGTTCCATTCCGAGGAGTATTTATTTTTCAGATTAACGCATTGTTGCCATATGTCCAGATTATCTATTTGAGTTACATGGTATCGCCGTTAAAACAACAAGAGAAACGTTACACGTTTTATGAAATGAGACGAGTCAAAAAATAAACCACCAGGATATCGTTTTATCTTTTTCAATACAATTACATACAATAAATTCTGCTAAGATCGAATACAGTGAATTTCTGCGAATATGTCATGAATTTTAAGGAAAAACTATGTAGTTACAAAAAACTAAACGAGAACATTGAAAAAAATTGGACATCGTATTAAAAAAAAGCTTCGGAGAGTAGGAGATTATCTTTGAGAAAAGCTTTATCTTCTTGAAAATCATCTACAATTTATAAACCATTTTTTTTCTTTGATTATTTTCTTTTCAGTTTCCGTACAGTAACACTTTTTGAAATTAGTTACATCTGAAACACGCTATAGTTACATAGATTTATTACTATAATTCTTTGCACATAAAAGGTATTGTAACGAAATATGTTTTATAAAAAGGAAAAAAAAACAAAATCGAAATGTATAAAAAAACAGGTAGAAGACAATTTTTAAAATATACATTTTTTACTACATTTTTTAAAATATGTATCTATAGGTATATTTTCGTTGTCATAAAATAAAATGGTTTTTCCTAGTATCCACATAGCATATTTTATAAACAATATCGGATCTTTATCCTGCAACATTTGAATAAGATACATATGGCATATAAGGACATTGATAAATTGAGTTATAAATAAGATAAAAACGAATTTACTGCATGAACAGGGTAAACCATGTATGTTGGACAACGGCAATTGTAACATCGCTGAAACATCGGGTGTTACAAAATTCACGCGGTAAATTCGTTTTTATCTTACTTATAATGTCAAGCAACTGCGATAGTCTTCGATAAATTAAGTAGGTACCTGAAAAAGACAATGTTCACCACAGAGCCAGGACACAGACAGAAAGTGATCATCCAAAGAGCCTTTGATCATTCAAGAACATTTGATCATTCAAGAGATCTTTAATCATAAAAAGGCCACAAAAATCCGGTTCGCATCAAAAAAACAAATGGGCAAGATAACAATTGCAGCAATTTGTCAGCGCAGACGGGAGATTGGCGTGTCGGACGCCCGGTCAGAAATTCGCGGACGCGTCAGAGCGAGACAGAACGAGAAGTCGTATGAATTAAACATGCGCGAGAAGGAGACGGAGATGGTCAAGCACGTGCGACAATGATTGACATGTGTCACGGTCGCGAAGAATGCGCGCGCGCCGCCGAGGAACGAGCTCGGCCGAAATAAACCGAATGCTCACGAGACGTCGGATAGTCGCGCCAAGTTAGTAAGCAGACTGTCAAAACTGTTGCCAGCAAGTATTAGCTCCAAACCGATAAGAAGGCAGGCAAATCAAAAGCAATTACATATGCTCCATTTGAATCAGAGCCAACATATTGATCAGGACTGACGTTTAAAAAAAACACACACACTAGATGCCCGGTTACGATATCTAGTTCACGTTTTCTCGGTAGATATAGGTTATAAAAGATAAGTAAGGTCTACAAAAAAAACCGTTACGCAAGCTTAGATTAAAATATTTCTTTTAGTAAAACATAAAACACTATATTTGGACTATTTATCTATTAGCAATTTCTATATTGATCAGATTAGGTTACGATACCAAATTTTATACTAAGCATAATTACGTGATATGATAGAGAAACGTGATATATACTTTTCTTTTATATAGAATAACGTACTATATGACCGTTTAATTGGTGGAAACATATAAATGGTTTATGTTTGTTATATTTTGTTTAATAAAATATGTTTTTTGTACTGTCTGTTTCCTGAAAAAAACAAAATAAAATAAAAAAATAAAATAGATTCTTTACTCACTTTTAAAAAAAAATGTAACAGTTGATAAGTAAATATTTAGATTTTAATGTCCTAAATCGTAATGTCAACAAGTAAATATATTAAAAAGATTTAAACACGATTTAAATACGACTGCCTTTTCAAAAAGTGAACTATTGTATTTATAATTATCTTTATCGTAGTTTTCTTTTAAATATCTGTGGTTTATGTCTAGATAGATGTCTAGAGGTTTATCCATAAAGATAGATCCACAATCAGACCTTTCATTTGACACTAAACACGATATATTTATGTCAATTTATTGCCTTTTGGACGTTTGGAAATTTAGACAACTACTTACTTGGTATTTAAACATTTAAGTAGCCTATGCCACGCAGGGTGTCATAACAATTCTAACAATACCACACATTTCCAAATCGGTTCAAGCATTTAGAAGTTATGGTGGAATAAAGAAACGAAAAACATACATAGATGAACCCTGAACACATTACACTCCTTTTTTGTTGGGAAGTCGTGTAAAAAGTCCCAAAGAATATCATTCAAGACTGACAAAAGTCTTGATTTTGACTACAAAATGAATGGAGGCGTAGCACAGTGTTGCGACCTCTGGGTGCTATTGGATCGGAAACTGTTCTTGAACGAAAGTATAGATTCTATGGTGCTGAAGGCTTAACGAATTATAAGATTCGCGTATGTAAGTCACTCTTAATTTTCTTTGCGCATGTCCGTAGCAATACTAAAATCACTCAATCTATTTGTTGTCCTCAGTACGATGTTTATCAAACACTATCGAAAAATCCAGAATATCTTTCTTAGGTAGTTAAGTCATGGTAATCGGCTGCTATACCCACCCAGATCACGACCGCCTTAAGAGCTTAAAGGAAAGACAATATGATAAAAGCTAATAGGACATTTCTTTTTCAAATGTTCAATGGCAGTATTGAAAGTTTATATATTTTAGAAAAAAATATCTTTGAGCTCCATTACGACCAAAATGATTTAGAGAAAAACTTTCAGCGTAGCAATGGTGAATCGGAAAATGCCAGGCGAATTGTATTACACAAATCTTTATGATACGCTTTGATAACGTCGGGAAGACATGTATAGGGGATTTTACAACTGTTAGGTTTTAGCGCCACAAAAGATAATTCTAAGGCTGGCAGTCAGGTAAATCATAACAACAAAGTATGAGTGTAGTGTTAATGTAATCTAATCAATCATACGCACAAAATGTATTCATTTCAGTGTCGTCGTTGATAGTATCCCAAGATGGTCATCTTAGTTGGCTGTTTGATTCAAAGAAGGTAAATGCCCCTGGAAGGACTGATAATGGAGGTATTATTTCACGGCTTGCATGGTGACACTGGTAATACATACTGCATATATCGTAGCTTGTGCAGCAACCTAACGAAATTTCCGGGAAATATTGCGTTATTGCAATGGTGCTATAGATTGTTTTCATGATTTTAAACATTTTTTTATTTTATAAAAATATATTACTTTAGTTAGGAAGGTCGGTATTTAGGGGCCTTAAGCCTATGTTTTTTCTCAATGTATTTCTGATACACCGGTATAATACTAATTATGTTAGCAATTGCCTTATAGGCAACGTAACGAAAATGTACAATGATAAATTCTAAAATACAGATTTATTCAACAATATCCAAAATACATAATATTACATATTACATGAACATATTACCAGCATCAAAAAGACAATATAATATTTGAAAATAAACAAAGAACCTACACCCTGACATACCTACACGCACATCGACGAAACAATACAATCATCACACATAACCGAAACACCTTTATACATCGATACTATGTTCAATATAGTATGTTAATGCTACATGTATGAATTGATTCTTCGCGTTAACGTTTCAATAAAATAAATAAAATCAAATGATTTTTTTAAATTCTTCAATACATACATTAATATACATACAAAAATCCTACATACATGTATGCATGCATGCATGCATACATACATGTATACATACATACATATATACTTATATACATATATACATACATACATACATACATAAATAAGCGCATGATTACTAAAACATCCAGAAAGAGCATCCCGAATGAAGATAAAGCGCTCCACTTTTCACCACTACTCCTGTAATGCTAAATTGGGTTGACTGTAAACATTAACGGGAATCCGAATCCCGCTTTCTTTTTGATCCCGGTCGGGCTACGGGACGATAAAAATGTGGCCTTTTGTGGCGGATGTCGTGGCCGTCGCTTTGTTACGTCTTTTAGTGTCAACCCGAAGGAATTATGGGAGAGATGTATCGCCATCTCGTTCGCTCCTAAGCCGCGCGTGGAATAGAAATAGCGATGGACCAGATCGAGCGGGCACGTTTATTCAAATTCATCACGAACGCGTGCGGTGCATGCCTCCGCGGGATTTCATCGTAGCAAGAAATGCAAGGCAATGCTTGGGTCCTCGCACATCTATCTATCTATCTATATAAATAAAAATGTAAATGTTCGCTCGTTCAAAATCTTACTTAAATCTCCGAAAGTTCTTCACCGATTGCTTTGAAATGTTGACAGGACTTTGCATTCGAATCCGCGCGTGTTTATGCCTATTATATAGATGTCACACCTTTGACAAATAAAAACATTCTTTTTTTTTAATTACCCAAAGATTTTTAAAAACAGGCTTTAATTCCCACTAAGGAGTTCCAGTAACGATCTTCCGGCTCCATCTTCAGACCCTCGTCATCATGTGTAATGGAAAGTACACAAGACAACAAAACAAAGGAGCCCAAACTCGACTATCTTAGCACTTTTCATCAGGGAGTTCCAGTGGCAATTTTCTCAGACCCTCGTCATCAAGTGCAATGGAAAGTACACAAGACAACAAAACAAAACGAGCCCAAACTCGACTCTCTTAGCACTTTCCACTAGGGAGTTCCAGTGGCAATCTTTCGGCTCCATCTTCAGACCCTCGTCATCATGTGTAATGGAAAATACTCATGATAACAAAACTAGCCCAAATTCGACTGTCCTACTATTAGTAATCAGGGAGTTCCTACACCAGTCCCTACATCAACAAATCAGCTCGATGGTACCATAATATTGCATTGTCACCGAACTTACATAAGTACCTATGCCAAATTTCAGCTCAATCGGATACCAGCAAGTGGTTGAAAAATGGTTTGCAAATTTTGAAACGGACAACTTATGTACATACGAATGTTGCAACCTAATATAAAGCTTGTAAAATTGCACCCTCTGAGCCACAGCAACGCGTGGTCGGGTACAGCAAGTACGACGTCTTCCCCATCATTTATGAAGTGGTTGTACGGGCAGGCAGTACAGCCTCAGTGCAACTCGAGTTTCAACATCAATTCAAGTTTTTCCAGTGTGTGATGTCGCAGACTTTCTCGGGCGTTTTAAAAAAGGTAATAGATAAGCATGTTACACTGAGAACGTTAAATAACTCGAATTAAGCACTGTGCGATCGCTTGAGAGTAGCGAGCAAGTCCTCAATATATAAGAATCAGTTGTGTTTAGGTAATAGAATTGTTTTAAAACAATTTCTTAAAGACATTCAGAATCAAAACTGCATCTAAATGCTTTGTAGGAATAAAAAAATATATGACATGAGAAACAAAAGAGGCAATTTTCGTAAGAAAATAATGTAAAAATTATATAGCAAAACTTGTCTACGAAGCCGCTTTTGTTTCTAGAGGTCTGAAATAATAGTTTTGAGAAGCGGTACCTCATTATCACATCACATGAGTAAAAAAGGTATAATTACAAAGGTTTTAACTACAAATTATAAATGAATAGTTAATAAAGGCCTAAAGTTTCTTATGGCTTAAGTTTTATTTAATAATTTCTCTATCTATATGAGAAATACGCAGAAAAATATCGACAAATGCGAGTCAAAATGATTTTAATGATTCCCAGATTTCGATTTTTAAAATAACATACATATATTAGTTTCAATTTATAAGTCAGTAAGTTGATGGATCTTCTGAACAGTTCCAAAATCTCTTAAAATTCATTATTTTTTTAAATAAAATTCAGCAATATTTTTAATTAAAAAATTAGAGCTCCGCATAAAAACAAAGGAATTAAAGTAACAAATTAGTAAATTTCGAAGAGTGTTTTTCAATTCCTGGACTCTGATATCAATTAAAAGTTTTAAATATTATATCTCTATATATAGATATGGCTATAGCCATAATTATGATCGCCGCAGGAAACGAACGATATTATGGTTTTTATTACATAACATTTTCAAGAGAAACTAAGCGTGTGGAAAGTGTCACCATCCTCTGATGCTCGTTGTTGATCTCCGAGTTTTTGCCATGTTTACCGTGAAATTAGAGCAAATTTATTTTATAAAGTGATGATTTCTATAATATATTTCTATAATATTAATATTTTGTTCTTTATGAAACTATTAAATATGAAATGATTTTATAAAATGTCAAAAAGTAACCTGAATATTTTTTTAATGACGGATTACCGCAGATTCAAAGATAAATGCAAAAGAAAAACCACATCTCTGCTTCACATATGCGACCGCGATAATTATGTTTATGTCATGCCACATTTTAAAGTGCTCTCCAACGGTAGTTTCCAGCCCCCGGATTCTGAAGCGACGATACGATACACGATTGTCGTCTCGCGAAGATACTTGCGATTCTGCGACGTGGGAAGTATCGGGTTTCAAGATTAACTGACGATTCTGAAACAAAATCCAGTCAAGTCGTCGGATCTATGACGATATCGAATTCAATGTCGTGTCGCGTTGACGTATCGTATCGCCACTTCAGAATCCCGGGGCAGGTAATGGAGTGGTACTCCACTGTGAGACATCTTCGTCTAGGGATGTAGAAATTTCAGCCGTAGACGAACTTCAATGCACTGAGCGTCAAGAACAGAAAGACACAGACACGCCAAGAAAGTCGATTGCAGTGTCCAACGTCCATGGTTGTTTTCTATGCCCCCCGTCCTGAGATCTAAATTATGATGCAGCTCCTGCGAGAGACCCCGGATGCAATGAATGCAAATGGCGCGCAGGCAAATAAACCACGTCCGCGTTGCCATCGTTGAAGTGGAGCGCTGCCCCTCCGCATAATAGCGCATGATAATAATGTTGCCATTTGTGGGAAAGCGAAGGATGCATAAACAAATCAGTGCAGCGCATCGTCTCTCGGCGGCGCAGTTTGCTGGCAACACTCGTCTCGGTCTTTTGTCCGATCGACTGCTTACCGTTGCTACTTTGCATTGTGAATAATGTGCGTAGCGCACTTACTTACGTAGTACTAGGTTTAGCCTTATGCGGATTGGACAATGCGTGCTGTCCAGCGAGGCTGGTTGGTTATTGGTCGTGGCGAAATAAACGACCGACAAATTATTCATGCTATAATTTGAGTAACATAGTTTTTTTAAAATTGCTTGTATCACCTCAAAACTTTTCCGGCAAGAAATCAAGGACCTATTTCATCTGCATATTAATTTCATAAATAAAATCGATGAGCGTCCTCTCTCGATGAATTGCCTCGGGCAGCGCGGTTCGTTGTCGTCTAAGCGCCAATAGATGGCATTAATATTTGATTAAAATATATGGCTGAATTTAAAGCGTAAATACGTGATACTGGGCTCGATTGCGTTTCTTCTTGAACTAAAATCGGAAATTAGTCCGTGTGAACGAGACGGGGCAATACGCTAGAGCGGAGTATGAGATGACCGGTCGTTACTTTTTCGCATTAAAACTGCGCGCCAAGGTCAAATCTTACACCGCACGAAATATGCTCGAATTTATTCGGATGAGTATAAGTTCGGCAGGTAGTATTTATCGACGATCGTTCGTTTCATATTCCGCTCTAACGTATAGCTCTGTCTCGTTCGCTTGGGACAATTTTAGTTTTAGCTTTAAAAGAAACGCAATCGGGCCCACTGTGATACTAGCTTGTATATATGAGATATTCCAATCGAAATTTCACAATGTGGTTTCGGCCCAACAAGGCATCTGGGTATCAAATTTCTAGTCTAAAAGTGCATTATTTCGAGATTAAAATACTAGTGCCCCCCCCCCCCTCCAATGGACCGATTTTAACCACCAACATTTTTCCAACTTTTGCCATGATCAAATGATGCCTGCATGCCAAATTTCAGCTTAGTCGGATTAAGTGTTTGAGCGATATCGTGGAGAAATACACATGAACACACAGACAGAGTAGATAGTCTTAATCGTCTCCACCTGTAAATAGTCTTAATCGTCTCAGGGGGGCTCAAGATGAACACTTCCAACTTTAAAAAAATGGCGCGATCACAAAACTTCGTCGTTTGGTGGGCCCGTAAAATAAAAAAAATATTTGGTGTAAAAAGTGTGTGAATGCGATGCAAACCTTAATAGATGCATTACTTATTTATACCATGTACTGCCGAGAAGCAAATCGACAATTAAACCTAATATTTTTTTCGTCAACTGTATATTTATTTATTACTAGCGGAACCCGGCGAACTTCGTCTCGCCAAAATCTGAAACTAAGTGATTTTTTTTCAAATCGAATGGAATGTATTTTAATGCAGTGCTCTATGATACACGATGTTTTTCGTTTTGTTTTCTGGCGCAAATATATAAAGAGATGACGGTTTTCCCACTCGCGAACAGGCGACATATAATTGGCCGTGCGTGAAGCAAGAGTTTCATAAACACGTGTCAACTGGTTGTTACGGCGATGCAATACAATGTCACGGTTATCGGAGTGTTCGCCAACCATAATAATGGCGACATCATCAATCGTTGGAGCATTGAAGCGCCGAGAATGTTCCCCAGCTGGAGTTTTGTCTGCTCTAATAACGATTTGGTGGTTATCAGAGGGCATTCGCTCAAGTGCAGTTTTAAATAATGCCACCAACGCATTGTGTTCATGAAAAATTGTCTGCAACTGCTGAACAATGTGTTCCTTTGTCTTTGGATTGTAAGCACATCGTTGCTGCACTTCTTCCCGTGAATTACCCATGAAAAAGATTTGCAGAAATTTATGTTCTGCATCTGGCTCCGGCAACAGCGAACCCAGCTTATGGAAAATTTGGCCTTGAATCTGCAATCACAAATTTTCTGGCGTCAAGAATGTTTCACCGAAGTGATCATTAATTGAATCATTTTAATTTTTGTTTTACATTATTATTATAAATCCAGACTCTTTTAGCTCGACTATTCTTCATCCCAAAGGTATCCTTGATTTTTGTATGCATGTATTTATCACAGGTATATAGATTTCTAAGTGTATGATTTCTAAGTGTATGATTGTGAATGTAAATCGCAACCCTAGATGAAAGCTCCGGTAAATCAAAATAACACTTTTTTCAGAAATGACGATAACCTGATTTTATAATAACTATGGGAGATATAAAAAATCTAATATTACATCCATGAAGCTAACATTTTTTTAACCTTGTTTAATTAATTCATGTTTTATATTATTTTTGAGTTACTCTGGTTTTATATCAGCAGTACGCACCTCTTTTGCCCACTAAGTGGAGTTACTTTACTCTACTTGAAAGAAAAATGAGTTTAGCCGATATGTGTATATGTATATGTATATATATTTATTTACATCTCAATTGTTCTTTTATTTAGTCCCTATATCTACCTTAGAACAGGTCCCGGCCTAGTTAGGTGACATTGCCACTGGATTGTGCGATGGAATTCAATTTTCTGATATTGGCGTTAACGTTATTAACGATACGTTAAGTTAAAAATATTTTTGGGCTTCATCCGTAACTTTTTGAGTTGTATAATGAATAAAAATAAAATAAATAAATTTGTAAATAAGTGTGCAGCAATTACCTTTACTGTGGGCATAAAATTGTCGCGAACAATATGTGTTGCACCAAATGAAGTCATTTGGAAGCAATTTTTGTAATATTGTATGTTCGACAGAAAATGCTTAGAATCTGGTGCATTTCCAGACAACAACGATCCTAATGGTTCTGGTGGTGGAACCAATGGTGTCAATCTCATTTTACCCCTTGCGCAACACAAACCAAGTGGTTCGTGACGGTACTTCAAGGCACTGCAATATTGGCACAAATGGTCCATTTCTCCAATTTGCACGCATTCATAATCGCTAATTGTATCGCCGGATCATAATAGAAAGCCTCTCGGTATGTGTTTTGTCTCAAATTCAATCGTCTTCGCACTGCAACATTACGTATACGTGTCGCTTCATTCATTTCTTGGCGATCCTCATCGTTTTCAGTTGCTTGAACCTCTCTTTGTCGTCTCGCTCGAGCGGTCACCTTGCTGAGATTGGAGCGTCTGGGCAAGGGCATAACTGTGAAAAATGATTGTAAAACCTGGAAAAACATTCACGAATTACACAAATTCACTTAATTCAGTTAATTTACCTTCAGAATCACGAAAACACGAAAACGCTATGAAAAATTCGTAAAATTCAACTTAACTGTCAAATGTCAGTTTTCACGCCGTGCCGCCATCTTGATTTTCGAATTTTCGTATTTTTATTCTTGTCAAACCGCGCCATCTATTGGCCGAACTCGGTACTAAAATAATTTTTGGTTTTTCTCATTTGTCTCACTTTTCCGAGAGATTTTCCAATTTTTTTATATCCTATAGCAACACTGAAATGATTACGAACAAAACAAAAAAAGAATCGTTCAAATTGGGCCAGGCGCTCGTGAGTTATTAGGTAACATACATAAAACCCGACTCATTTTTATTATATAGATACTAGTCACTCACCAACACATGCAGACGTTGACTCCAGAATAAAATTTAAGAAACATTCTAAGCTATTAGAAACGCAGCAAGCACCACAGCAATAATAATATATATATATATATATATATATATATATATATATATATATATATATATATATATATATATATATATATATATATATATATATATATATATATATATATATATATATATATATATATATATATGTATATATATATATATATATATATATATAAATATATATATATATATATATATATATATATATATATATATATATATATATATATATATATATATATATATATATATATATATATATATATATATATATATATATATATATATATAAATATATATATATATATATATATATATATATATATATATATATATATATATATATATATATATATATATATATATATATATATATATATATATATATATATATATATATATATATATATATATATATATATATATATATATATATATATATATATATATATATATATATATATATATATATATATATATATATATATATATATATATATATATATATATATATATATATGTATATATATATATATATATATATATATAAATATATATATATATATATATATATATATATATATATATATATATATATATATATATATATATATATATATATATATATATATATATATATATATATATATATATATATATATATATATATATATATATGTATATATATATATATATATATATATATATATATATATATAAATATATATATATATATATATATATATATATATATATATATATATATATATATATATATATATATATATATATATATATATATATATATATATATATATATATAAATATATATATATATATATATATATATTTATATATATATTTATATATATATATATATATATATATATATATATATATATATATATATATATATATATATATATATATATATATATATATATATATATATATATATATATATATATATATATATATATATATAAAATATAATTTATTGATATCGGCTTTTACAAGTTAAGTATAAAATTTGGGGAAAAAACATTTCAATCAACTGTTTAAGTAAGTATATAAAAAAAAATACTGCAAATACAATTAATAAATCTACTATCAAAAGTCACACCCTCAGGCATTGTGCCTGATATTCAGGATATCCTGTTTATTAAATAGGATTACAGTTATTGTTATGAGTTTTTGTTCCTTAAGAAGCAGAGCCTTGTGCAAGTTGTTAAATTTAGTTACTGATCCAGTTCTCGTTATATTAGCGAGTTTATTCCAGGTCACGACAGCATTACAGGTTAGTCTTCCTTTATAGCTCGTTTTTTATGGCGAGGAACCACAGACAAATGGCCGCGGGCCTTCGTACCATACGAGTGGATGTTTCGTGACCATATCAACTTCGTGTACTAACAACCAGGCATATATTTGTTATAAAAAATGTATTTAGGAATGTCGCAAAATGGAATTCATGTCTTCATCTCACGTTGAGCATGGAGGCGCTGGTAAGAAAAGGCATGACATGACTCCTCAGTGGAATTGTGAAACAATACTTGCGCAGGCCTTCTGCATCCTCTGCACTCTTCCCTTAGTCTTCAGCCTAAACAGACATGGGCCGAAAACAGTCACTATAGTCTAGTATATAAAGAACGAGTTTGTATAGTGACTTTATTGGGGAAAAGCACCATCCGAATTTCTCAGATATATGAATGGGAATAATTATTGTTCTCAGATTGTTGGAACGACTGTTAGCAATACTTCAGAGGGTTGATGAAAGCCCTGATTTCGCGATCAATCAACTAACCGAGTGAGCTCTACTCCTTCTTTTCGTTTAGTAGGCACACTGCCCGATCAACGTGCCCATACGAAATGACCGCATGCAACATCTCATGTTTCCTCCACTTTTTTCGTGGCAAATGGGGAATATCAGATGCCAACGTATCCCACATGGCACAGTCGACGCGACATATGGCTCTCGCTTGGCCACAGAGAGAAACCATACACCTTATCGATCAGATTCATCTTCACCGCAGTTTCATCTTCTTATCGAGTTTATTACTTGCCTGGCACTAGGTAAGATATTGTGTACGCGCTAAAAATCGAGATGAAGGACAATTTCCAGACTGTCTTAATTATATCTAGATTTTGCAAAAGCATTTCATTCAGATATATTTACTAATCATAATCATTTTATTGTTCAAAAAAGACTATGTATCTAAAGCAATCAGGTAGATACATACTCCGGTGCAATCGTCAAAAAAAATACATATTAGGAACATAAGTACTCACATAACTACATAGCGGCGTAATAATTTGTCACAATTACAAAATATCGTACCTCCTAATAAATAACAAATAACTTTTATGTTTTCATTACTACTCTAAAATTTTGAGTAGTGAACACCTACAGTATTACAAATCATCCTCTAATGTTATTGTAAATCATCCACAAATCATCCACTATTATAATGCCGATGAACGTCTCATTTTGCGTTTTCGATACATTTTATTTGAAATTACGACGTTAAAGAACGCCCAAATTGAAATGTCATAACATATTCAATGACTGAACAAAGATTAGATATGGTAGAAATGTGTTTAAATTGCAGCTTTCAGTGGTCCATAAGTGCGAGTGCACTTTGTGACTATCCATGAAACCAAATACTCTGTCGTCGTATAGAAATGTTTGTGTCAGAGCGGTTGTGAGGGCATTTGATTTATTTGAATCGATTTCGGGGATAGCATCATTTCCCGTCAAACTTCGACATAAACAATGGGCCGATTCCTCAACGGCTCTAACGAGGACCCATATCTCATAAGTATGTTATCCTGTCAGAAAGATGACGTCGAGCGATGGCTCACGCCTGACGCCAGTGCCTTGACCGACCACTCGCGCCACAAAAGAGCGACAGAGAGGGAGAATTAAACGAAAGGGATAAATAATAACTACGGATCCGCGGGCCGTATCCAGCGGCGCAGCGGCGTTTCGAAAGGTGCTTTTTCGTTAAGCCTCTTGTTAAGATTATTAAAAATGATAAGGTTGTCACAATAAAGGATGGTACACAATTGTGACCCCTATTGACTCTGCATTAATCTCAGCATCAGAGCGGCGCGAGGTACGCCGATCATGTGCTGCGGACACGGTTGGCTACTTCATTAAAATTGCATGTTGGATGACCAACTCCCCTTCTTTGATCAGGAGAATAAAGCGCTGTATCAGAAATGGTACAGCGTTACGTCGCGCCAGTGTTTGACGGAGCTGCGCGGGGTGGCTGGTGACTGTCTGTGGCGTTCTGATGCCTCACTGCACTGGATAGCTGACTGTAACAGGTAGCCCCAACCACTGCCTGACCGAGCGTTGCCAGTCGTTATTTTTGATATATATCTGTCAATTGCTTCGTAAGTTTTAATCGTTTAGCGTATAAGTCGGCAACGTTAACATGTTTGCAACTGAGCTGCGCGCGCGGCGTGTCTATTTATCTCTTTCATACACCCATACCTCAGAGACGTATGTAGGTCCTAGGAAGAGAAGGCGGAGTTTATTTTCATTTTAAATCGATACCGGCTGTAAAATTGTGGTCGGCGGCGTGAATAATTTCATATGTTTTAAACGCTGAAAAAGTAAGCTGGCAATGTTAATAATTCGGACGCAGTATATGCATCAGAATATATGTACCCCTTTGAAGCACCCACGCACTCATTATGTTAGACAGAAAACGACACAAATAAAATTGCTAATAAATGGGCAATTAGGAAAAAAAGGAGTGAATTTTAGATGAGCCGTCGCTGTACCGTCACAATGACATGTTGTCAAAATGAGGGAGTGCAAAACATCTTCGTTCATCTTACATCTTCGCCGTACTAGACAATAGCTATTTTAATACCACGGAAATACTACAAACATAGGTACTAAATTTGCTATCATAATCACTTGACACAATCACTATCCGGGGAGGGGGGAGGAAGAGGGGGGGATGGGGGGTGGCTTCTTTGCTTGCCGGAAAAGTCTTGAGCTGACACAAGCGATTTTTCTATGCTATGACAAATTATAATAAATATTTTATTAAGTAGGGTTTGCTGGAAGAGATTGTACTCTAACTAATAAGTCTGCCTGCTGTTTGTGCAATAAAGACAGTTATTCATCGAGGATATCATCAGTAGTTGAAGCGTGATATAATTATTCCTCAAGAATGGTTCCACACGATCTTCTATGTATTTTACTGCCATGGTGTCTCATACGTGGAACCATTCAGTATGAAACCATTCCACGGTTTCTACTAACACGTCCGCTATTAAACGAGGTGATTAGATATTCCTGTTCATTTCGTTTCTCCCGGTAGAGCAAACACGACGCTCCTCCACGTCTGTATGTACGTTTCATACAAACAAATACGGGCGTTTTGTTACCGCTGTCGATCGTTTTACTCGAGTGTATACAATTTCCATTCTGGGCACGATTCTTCGCTGTTTGTCTTAGCAGTATTTGCTCGGTCGTATCCGACGACGAAAACGATACTCTGTACACAACGATGATGCGCGTACATTTTTTAGTATTTTTCATTACATAAGTAACATTCTGCTGGAAGTTCTCAGGTATTTCGAGGGACGCTACATTGAGGTAAATTGGAAATATTGCTGTGTCGATGTCAGTTTTAAAATGTTTCCAAAGGATGCAATGTAAAGGTGCGATTCCACCAAAATAGTGTGCAGCACATTTGCTTGCACACATTTTGTGCAAAACTCCAACAGTGCAGGTACTAAGCTGGTGTCGCATTTGGCTTCCGTCTCCACTGGTAAGGCTGTGCGTAACTTTTGTAAGCGCACAGTTCAGCACATTTGTGCGCGAACATGTTCACTGAGCAGAGTTTCTGCCGAGACAGTTCAGTAGTTAATATGAACGGGCAGGAAAACGTAGTGCTTTGTGCTGCAGCATGTGTTTTACTATGTAGTCTCCTTAAAAAGAAACGAAGGAAGAAACCGCGATGTTGGGTGAGGCCGTTACTACAGCGACGGAATGAAGAAACGAATAAATTTCTAGAAGAAATAAAAATAGATCCATTGAGTGGATTTAAAAACTTCACACGTATATCTTGCGAAGATTTTGAGTTGCTGGTTAATGTAACTAGTCCTTTTATTGCTAAGCAAGATACCAACTACAGAAAATGTGTCCCTGTTTCAATAAGGCTTGCAATCACCTTAAGATGTCTTGCTACTGGAGATTCTTTTGCAAGTTTAATGTTCTTATTTAAAGTTTCAAAAGAGCTTATTGCTCGGATTGTACCTGAGACTTGTAAGGCGTTGATAAGCGTGTTGAAAGAAAATATTAAGGTAAGAAAATAAGAATAATATACCATTTTATTTTAGTCACTTTTATTGCATTACATTTCATGCCAAGATATTGTTTCGCCATCATTCTGACGTAAAAGATCTGAATAATCATTATCGCGGACCTGAAAACTTGAAGCCGGTCCTTGACTCTGACAATTTGACGAATCTGAATACGGTGAAGGCATTGGAGTTGTAACATATTTTCCAGTACCAATAATAGCGTCATACAATAAATTATCTATATCCCTTTGTACTAAAATCTTGGTTCGCTCATCTCTAATTTTCCTTAATTTCGTTGCGACGGCTGCAGCAAAAATGTCTTCGTCATCAGGTTTTTTTGCTTCCATCTGCTTGTTTACGTTATTCATAATGGACAAAGCTTGGGCGATTCTCGGGTCTTCATCGACAATACGGCGTTTAAGCGAGTTCTTCGGAGCCTTAAACTTTTCGACTGGCCTTTCATGAAGAGACTCTTGATCTTCATTTACTGTGTCATTCTGGATAATAATATCTTGGCATACCTGAAATAGTAATAAAATTTCCTTTTTCAGATGCCTAACACTTTAGAAGAATGGATGATCTTAGAGCGCCAATTTGACCATCTTTGGAATTTCCCTCATTGCATTGGGGCTATGGATGGCAAACACGTTGTTATCTATGCTAATCTTCAGCAAGGAAAATTAAATTTGCCTGAACCTTACCCGTTACCCGGAAGGAACAAACCAATTCCACATGTCATTGTGGCAGATGATGCTTTTGCGTTAGATATAAATTTAATGAAACCATATCCCGGTCAACATGACAAAAGATCAAAAGAGAGAATATTTAATTATCGGTTTAGCAGAGCGAGACGTATTGTGGAAAACGTATTCGGCATTATGTCGTAAATAGTATAGGTATCTGGCGTAAATAGTATAGGTATCTAAGTAATAATATTAGAGGTAAGAAAATAAACATTTAAAACGTACCTACCTGTTCATTTATTTCGTCGTGTGAGTTCAAGCTGACGTTCGGCTCATCCCTTCCATGAAAGAAATTCAAATATGCATAAGCAAACCATTTCGGCTTATATATATCTAAAATCCCAGAACCTGAAGATTTTGAGTCCGCGATTTTCTTCTTTTCTCTTCGGTATTGAGCCAAAATAATCTTCCATTTTCTCATTACCTCAGTCGAGTCACAATTGTAACTTTGCGCCAACTCTTGAGTGGCGTCGTGTTTTTGTTTTTATTTTTATAATCACTGTGACTAGAATCCCATAATACAGGATAAGTTTCAATAGCTTGAATAAAATTAATAATTTTATCATTCGTCCAATCCATATTTAGCTTGGTTAATTAACAATGTACGCGCACAAATCAATGTTTTCACTCCGGTAGCGGAAGCAAGACTGAGTTCGCGCACAACAGGTTTGTCGACGCGACGCGAGTCCACTGCCTGCATGTGTGCGCGCACAAAAGTATACAGATGTGCGCGAACATTTCTAGAATGTTCGCGCACAATTTGTTATTGTTTGCTTTAGTGAGTCGACCAGAATAAACATTTGTGTCGCACACTGTGCATTGCAGTGCCGCACAGTTCTGCACACTGGTGGAATCCCATCTTTATAAGTTCTCGTGAAAAAAATCAAAACACAGTTAGAAAGAAGATCAAGCAGTGTGATGTTATAAGAGACTTTTACTTTTATATATTATACTATACTATAATGTTATATATTCTACTATTTGATACATCACGGTGGCGATTAGACGTTTCTTCCGGACACGGGCGGGCGCCACGGTGAATTAGATTGGGCAGCTACCATACAAACGTTTACGTATGTGAATAGCAACAAAAAAAACAACAAAATTTTATTTTCGTTTACGTATGTGAATATTGTCGTTTTACGTATTTGATTCTTAAGCGTTTATCTTTTATTTTTTCTCACTTTCGCGATTATTTTGATTGATTATTTATTCCACTAGTTATATGTTACTGATTTCTTGATCATTGTATTGATTATTTGTGTCATTCATATTTTGTTTATTTGTGTCTTAAACATTTATTATTATGACATATCATATACGTCTACAAAATAATATGTTCACGGTTGCGCACGAACCCTACGGAGTTAGTCCGCCGACCGAGAGAGGGCGCTCATCGATTTTATTTATGTAATTAATATTCAGATGAAAAAAGTACTTGACTACTTGCCTGGAAAGTCTTGGGCAAACGAAACCTATTTTTTCGGCTGTAGAATAGTGAGTACCCTTTCCATCGCCTGGTTTCTGGTGGCGATTCCTCGGGTGGTGAACGGTTTCGTGCAGCTTGGGCCACAAGATCCATTTTGTTATCGTATCGGCTCAACTTACGATTCAGCTCCTATTCAGAAGCCTCCTCGACTGGAAGGCTACCCCACGTAAGACTCCCGTGTCTCAGGCCTCAGAGCTGGTGGACCGGTTTCTCCCGGCGGGATTGCATCCCGGTGCCACTGGACGGTTTGCGCACCGTTCGGCAATGCTAACCGGCTGTGCATTCTGACTAATTGCTGAAGGGGTCTGAAGACTATGGAAATATACTGTTTCCTAAGCAGCGGGGGTGGATGTTGACCTGTTGTCATGCCAGTCTTGAAATGACCTTGGGCCACTCGATCCCGTGTGGCACTACGGGCAAAGAACGCTCAGGTTCGCGATAAATTGGTGCTAGCGTCCGTAGCCCCGTTGACACCGGTTCTCCTCGTTGTTACCGAAGTTAAGCAGCGGCGCGCGCGGTCAATACTGGGATGGGTGACCGCCTGAATGTTTGACTGCGTGATGCTACAAATGCCACCTAGAAGATGGTGCCAATTGGCAACAAGGCGGGTTCCACGAAAAAGTATGTGCCTTGTGGGTAAAAAAAATTTAAACTGATTTACCGTTGTAATACAACAGGTAGGGTTGCATAAGCGACTTCGGATCCGTAACCACTCGGGAGGACGGAGGTACCATGAAGGTTAATTCCAGACGGAGATATCTTGCCAAAACTGGTAGTGAGGCTGCCCGCTGGGTACCTTTCCCGGTGCCTCGCCGTAAAGCGTCGGTCTCTAACAGATTTCTGGTGTCTCGTCCCCAAGTCTTCTACGCTCATCCCACGGCTGAAAGATCGATCTATATCGTTATACCAGCCTGGGGTGACGGGTTCGCCCGTTGTAGTCGACATCGTCCTACTGGCGATTCCTCGCTCGGGAATATCGCCCTTATGAGCCGCTAACAAGAGAGCCGATTTCGCGTGGCGCATTATCACCGCACGAAGGTGTGAACGCGATAAAGGCTCGCTCCTGTATAATTGACGATAATGATTCGCGGCGGCGGTAATCGACGCGGCCATCTACGCCACGCCGATACCTATCAGATCATCAGGTCTTTCCCGTCTCGCCAAGCTCGACCTGCATGCACACGAACATTAAATCTACACGATAAATATTTTTTTTATCCTGTGAAATTAATTAATCGCCAGGCTATGACGTCAAAGTAGGAAATGGGCTTGATTGCGTTCTTCGTGAACTAAAATAGGAACTTAGTTCAATCGAAGAGACAGAGCAATACGTTAGAACGGAATATAAAATGAACTATCGTCGATTTCCCCGCACCAAAACTACCTGTCGAACTCATAGACGCCCGAATAAGTTTGAACACATTTCGTGCAGTGTTACACTGAGCTGCTTTATCTTCGATGTATAGTTTTAATGCGGAAAAGTGACAACCGTATATTTCACATTCCGCTCTAAAGTACTGCTGTGCCTCGTTCACACGAACTAATTTTCGATTTTAGTTCAACATTCTAACGCAATCAAGCCCAATATCACATGCAGGCTGGTAACAGTTCGAGCAAACAAAAAAATCTTTAGTAACCTTTATTTAAACAATTGGTTGTGTCACCCCAAGACTGATTTTATCTGAATCTAAATTTCATAAATAAAATCGATGAGCGTCCTCTCTCGGCTGGCGGACGAACCCGTTGGCTTCGTTTCGTTCATTCGTTTCTCGGCTAAGGGCGGGGTTGGGCCGAGCACCAATAGATAGCGTTAATATTTGATTAAGATATGTATATGGCGGAATCTAAAATTATTAGTGTAGCTTGTGTATGGGATATTCCAAACAAAATTTTACAATGTGTTTTCATACCCACTTGCAATGTTTGTTGCAACACTGGGAGAAGACAAATGTGAGAAGCGCGTCGCGATAACATGCTTTAAAAACAGACTCAGAGAACTTTTGAAATCTTCCACATAAATTCCCTTTCTCTTCTCATTACTTAGCGTCTTTATAAGCTTTAGTTTAGTCTGGTGTGGCACATTCTGCGCCCACAAAGAGATAAATATAGTTTTTTATGTATTTTCTTTATTATTTTTGCAACTGAAAAACTTATTATATAGTTTGAGTAGTTTTATCTGGAAACAATGATAGCATATCAGTATAGATTAGTTTTCGAATGATTCCTGTAGGCAATGAGCTGACCTTTTCGTAAGAATAAAGCATTTATTATTATTATTATTGTTATTATAATATTTTTGTTTTTGACGACTTTTGAATGTGTGCTCCTATCATTAGCCTAAAAGCTCTTCTTTTATTACAGGCTCTTAGTCCGTTCCCTCCTCTACTCTTTCTAGAATTAAAAATGCCTAATGTTTTGCTTATATGAGAAGCAGATTGATCTAATGCGGTTTCTTACGAAATACGCACCAATCGATTCATTCCTATCGATTAATAATAGGTTTTAAAAATTATGACAAAATTGTGGTTTTTCGTGACTCCGAATTGAAAATTGGTAAACTAGCTATTCTGCTGTTTTGTTTCCAATGACCTCTTACAAGTCCGAGTAGGTACTGTCACGATATTTATAAGCCGTGGTGATTTTATAGTAGAAACATGTCTGCTGAAAGTGTATAAATATGTTAACACGGGTCAAAATGGCGTGTGAATTTATTATTAGGCAATGTATTAAGTTAACCGCTCAGAGTGTCAGACCACGAAGGTGTGAGCGCATTTACGAGGGTGTTGAACGAGACGTCCGCGGTCTTGTCGTGGTGCAAAATAATGATGGAAATTCCACCAAAATAGGTAAATGTATACCTCTCCTGGTATACATTGCTAAAACTTCATCACTTGTTCTGCCAAAAATCAATTTATTGTTCTCAAAATATTCTCCGTGAGCTTTTATACACCTTTTCATACGTACAAACATTTTTTAATCACATTTATTCCACTCCTCCGTGGTGACCACTGAAACATGTTTTCCATAATTTTCGATAAAAATCGATTGTCTAAGATTTCGGTGAAAATCGCTGACCGAGTAAATGATCCTTATTTTTGGGAACATGAAGTCACAAGGTGCCGATTCCGGGACTGTATGGAGGATAGCTCATGAGTTCTACGTTTTTCGCCTTCAAAGATTCGTTTGTCTGTCTGGCCGTGTAAAAGCTGGCATTGTTATAGTGCAAGATGATACAGTGTTTACGGTTGCTTTTACGGAGTGCGTAAAAACATTGCTGCTTGAACCAGTTTTGCTAAAAATAAAAAGAAGCTATCATCCGCCACTTTGTTTGGGTTCGCCACCTCCCGAAAAACCCAAATGGTCGATTGCTACTTTGTTTCGGGTTCCTAGCTGTAAATCCATGTTTCGTCATCTGTTACTCTGTTTTACACAAAATGTCTTTATTGAAACCGGTAAGCATGGCATTGCACCAAGTGACGTGTACCTTTGAGTCTCAGTCAAACGTTGTGGGATCTACAACGAGCATAGCTCTACTAACGGCAAATTTAAATAGAATTAAATTTAGTAAAATGTTAATAAAATTACATCATAATGAAAAAACAATATCAGGCGAAATAACTGTATTCTACAGCCAAAAATATCCATTTTCAAAAGTTGTATCCTTTTTAAAAAATGTTTAAGTAGGTGGCCAGCTCCGGAAACTTACCGTATGATCTGTGTATAAACTTGCATAAGTCTTATGTGTGCATTAGTTTGTGCGTAATCAAGAATTGAAAAACCGACAAAGTGAATACAGCCAAGTATGTAGCAAGCAAAAAACCGACAAAGTGAATACAGCCAAGTATGTAGTATGGGGATAAAGCGGTGTAGTATGGAGTAAGCTTATGCGTTTCTATCCACATAGCCACGCCCCCAATTGGCGACCTTTTCCTGCCGGTCTTCGCCGCCCATGCCATAAATACGAAATAAAGAGTCCATAAAAAGCGCAATGTCGCGCACCGCGCGAGGATCGTTATCGCGATCGCGGCGCGCTGGCTTTTCCCTTCTTAATTGAACTCGTGTTAAGAGTTAAACGAGCGTGACGCAGATTTGTTGGGCTGCGGATATGGCGCCTCCGCCACCCCTCTCTCTGCTTTATTAATAACACGGTCATCCATGTGCGCCTGCCGGCCTTCATCGCATTCATTGAACAGTAATCTATCGAGGTTTTCTCTCGTCTTGTGCTTTCGACACCAAGCATATTCAGAGTCCTATAAAAACCCAATCGAACTATTGCGGCCATGGACCTAATAGAGTATGACCCTAACAAGGTAAAAGGGATAATTGTAGATTTGTTAATTTAGTAGAGTTCATCGCATTATATTAATATTTTTTAAAAAATGCTTTATAACAGGCTGAACAATTCAAATAGTGGATCACACCTATTTTCATAATAAATGCATATACACTGAGAAATTTTTGTACATTTTTGTTCTACATGTCCCCTACATTATATACATTAGTTATTCAGGGGTCAGATGTGATTGCTGCTGCTTTGCTTCCGATCAGCCAATGAACAAAAGAAGCACAGGTGGCCCGGAATATATATTTTTTAAAATATCGAAAGGAATATATAGAAATATCGCTCGCATCGAAACCAATTTTGCTCAAACGCAGTAGTACTTCGTTGCTCCCAAAATATTTAATGAACTTGATAAATCGATGAAAATGATTAAAAAGAAATTTTAAAATAAAAAATAATAAGCGGTTCCTAGAAGAAGTGAATCGTAATAGAACCGAAAACGAGCGAAAGTGAAACCTTCCTCGAAAGACTTCCCTGGCAAACAGTGAAACCGCATCAAAATACGCTCAATTTTGCTTCAAAATCATTTAGATACTAATGACAGCACTGAACGCCAGGCCACAGTAAATATATTAGCTAAAGTATATTTACTGTGGCCAGGCGGCTAACAACCATGCACCCCCTCGGGGAAGCCAACAATAATGTACAATATGAATTTATTTTCTTATAAATAACTTTTAATAAAAGTTGAATAACTTCTTTAAAATCATTTTTAATTCGCTCGACTGTGGAAAAAGGCTGTCAAATATACGAGGTAAAAAGGAAATAAAATTTACTGGATACTTTTTTGATAGCTATGGGCGCCTGTCGGGACTAAGTGCAGAATTTGCTATTAATAATTTGGGTGATTTCCGTAAACGGCTTCTGATACCAGAAAATGTTAAAATAACTAATAATATCATTATATGATAAAATAAATATAAAACGTGGCTAAGGGCGGCGCTATAGAATTAACCAGTCAATATAATTAAATTAAAATAAAACACTCACCACTTACATTATAGGAGTAATCGCGCCTGAAAGTTTTGAAATCAGTTTAAAGCCTGAATGTCCAAGGCAGTGAGCAACTTTTTTGAGTCTAAATTGTAAATTGGTTCCTTATAGAGGGATTCGCTTAGAAACTTTTACAAATTAGTGCTTATATTTATGATAGAAATCGTTTCAACGAAAGTTTATACATACATGGGTATACTGCTTTAAGCTGTGAAGTGAGCCTCTGAAATGGGTATACTGATTTGGACTGTGCTTTTTACGCATAAACATGGGTATACTGCTTTATACTGTGAAGATGACATGTACATTGTTGATTTTTTAACGTCACCCGACTATATTTACCACGCTGATTCCGAATCTGCAATTACGTTTATTCGGCGAAGGAAACCTTCGAAATAATTAAATAGAGCGCCCGAATTTGACCGCAGAATATGCTGAAGCTAACGTTTTTTTATATAACATATATTTTAGGCCTTGTAAGCGTTTTACCGTGCTAGTTTTTAAAGTTATTGAATTTAATTTTTCACTATTTCACCTATTTCAGTTGCTGCAAGTCTATGGGTATGCTTGCAATCTAAAAGACAGGGTACTACGAATCAGACAGCTGCAAATCTAGATGCTGCAAATTCAGATGCGGAAAAATCATAGGTATCCAGCAGTTATAGCCGACTTTCTTAACTTTTCAAAGGAAGTTTCGACTTCATTGTTATGACTTTTCTGTCTCTCCGCGTCTTTTCATGCTAACGAGAACAGACCGATTTCTAGCTGTCACCTCGCTGTGCCCATAAATCACGAAACAAAAGCAACTCCAGCGGGGTTTGCGCGGCAAAAACGCAACAATGCCAGGCGCGGACCTTCTCGGAACCTTTATTTTCGAAATACACAATAGTGCACCAGCGGGAGACAGAATTCGGGCCGCAATTCTGCCGTTTTGAATAGTGGAAAAGATAGAAACTCACCCAGCAACCGCATCACTTCATACTGGTTGAGATAGACGTTGAGATTGCCACAGCAAAGTCCGAAAAACAACACAAGGATAAAAGAAACCCGGAAAACCATCATTTTGAAGCGGTTCAAACAAACATCACGTTATCAACTGTCATCTGTCAAAATTGTCACAGACTGTCATGTTCTATTACAGATTTTAAAACCAAACCACGCAAAATCCTTCGCAAATACTCCAAAAACGCCCGTAAGTCTTCACAAATATCCCTTATAGTTATTTCCCCGAACTTTTCGACGTTGTAGCGGCGAAACCCGCGAGTATTTTAATCACATTCCGAAGCAAACGAAGCCCGAGGCAAGCATCCACTTCATTTACAGATGCCATTACATGTATTCAAGCCGAAATGCATAGTAAACCATAATATTGACATTAGATTGTATTTTTGTTACGATAGAACGCGCCGGCAAAAAAGAGCGACGACCGACCGCCACCATACGAGGACCAAAACTGGTTTGTGTTTACAACACGAACTTCGCTGCAGGCCGGCTAGACGCCATTTTGATTCGAGAAACGGTGATACCATACGGGCAATACTTATATATCATTGATCTTTGAAACTTTTAAACGATTTTATTTACCTAACTCATCAAGAAATCATATGTACCTACTATCATAGAATTATATGATGTCCCTAAGAATCGCCTACATAGATTATTTTTCAATTTGCCGATAAACACTGTTGTAGGTAGTTGTTATACAAAATACCAAAAGGAACAAGTATACCAACCATTTAAAAAAGGCCTACCTAATAAAAAAGGGTTTGTTTTTTCAGGTTGTTTTAACGTATAACAGCAATAATGTATTTAGTGTTTATAGGTGTAAAATCTCCTGGCCGTTTTCTAATCAGTTTCTATTCTGATCGGTTTCTAAAACACTTTTTACGAAGTGATTTGGTGTTAAAATTATACAATTTAGAGAATTAAAACGGGAGGAATTCGTTTAGGTAATATTTTAATACATTAACATACATGTTTCTTAAATGCAACTCGCAATGATCAATGCATGTTATATCTTGCAAGTATTTGTTATTCGATTGGTGCATTATTTTATGTTTGTTCGATTATAACAACAGGGTGATTATTAATACATAGCAAGGGTGTTAAAAGTATGGGACCTACGAAATCCGTGGTACCAAATAATGGAGACAACATGGACACAACTTCCAATAGTGCGTCTTCCCGTTATACAATTACTATAATAATACAACCTTCCTTTATTATTTCTGTCAACTAGAATATAACACGAGTATATATTTGCCCTCACATGAAGAGACTGTATCTGTTCTCTTAGCAACCACGCATTGTAATATGGTATATTAAAATCAGCTAAATAATTTAGTGCAATTTTCCATATATTTTTTAATTATAGAGACCACTCCTTAGTCGCTCATTGCGGTAAGATTTAGCTAACTTAATATGATACAAACCCAATAACAACAAAATCAAGTCGCGTTCCGTTATTTGAAGAAAATAATTAATTGTCTAGCTCGTTTTCTTCATTTTTTTAAACATTACACTTTGACTCTTAACTTTTATTGCCTAAATTTGTTCTTTCTGTGAATTTGTTATTATTCATAATAATTATTACAAAAACAATTTATTCGCTTACATTTAAAAAAAGGCGAGCTTATCATCACCTAACAATATCCAACAACTAACCTTTGGTATAATATCGAAGAGCGTGTAACAGAGTTAAAAAGTACTTAGTTATGCTCCCGAGGAGGAGGTTTGGAAAGAAGAGAGGAAGGGAAAAAGGAATGAACTGATTACCTACTTCAGACATAGCTAGTATTTATTTAGGACGAGCTTTAATGTATTGAGGGAAGATTTATGTCAACCGGGTTATTTATGTTAACTGTGTAGATTTATATTAACCCTTATGTTAAACAGGAGATCATTTCAAAGTCTTGCAGCCTGCACGGTAAAAAAATACAAAAATTCCGGCGTGGATAGATTTTCAAAATATTACCACAGACCAAACGAAACTACAGGCCGTGGAAAAATAATATCTTAAAGATAGGACAGTGAAGACGATGAGAAAGCGCAAAAAGGACCAAAAGTAGGTGAATTGAGCCCTAAATTCGAACACATGGTCCTACTTGAATAGACCGAAGACGAATCGTATGCAAACTTACTGTAAACTTTTGAGTTTATCCATCAGTCCTTACATATGCAGTATTGGCAAAATGAGTGATCGCGCAACGATTATTTTGGTATGCAAAAGGAGAAATCGTTTAAGTTCATGTAAAGAGAAGAAACTAGCGAATATTTTCCAACTATCCTTGTTAACTTTAATTGCTAAGAGAGATGTTCATCGATGGTGAGACCTAGGTCATTCTAGAGAGTAATTATTAAATGTAATGGGCTGTGATGCTTTGTCCAATTCTAGCGCTTGAAGGCTTCCAGTTGGAATAGCCTTTATCTTTTTATTAAAAGACCAAACACCTCACACTATTCACAGTTGAGTTGAAGATCGGAATTCAATTAGGCGATCGCGGCATTGACAGCTTCTGGTGGAAAGTGAACATATAATTGTACATCATCCGTATAGAGGCGGTATGCTCCAAAATTTGATAAAAGGGTTATAAATAGTGAGAAGAGGACACAGATTTGCATCCCGCCTTGAAATTAACCCAGTTTGACACCCGATCGTCCACTTTTACACGCTGCCTTGCTCTTAAATATGAGTTAAACCAATTAATAGCGATATGAGAGATGTTGAGTTTTGTAACCAGGAACCAAGCAGGTCGCTGTCTATAAAATATCCTCAGAGTACGAGTATATAAAACTTTGCAAAGCGGCGATTAAAATGTTTAAGCACTATAAGGACGATATATAGCGATATTTATACATCTAGGTTTTTGTGTAGGTATCATTAAAACTCAGGCATGGAGACAATGCATGTTTTTTTGCAATACTGACTTTTAAAATAAGCCACCATTGAAAAAAAAATGTTTACCTTAAAGATGTACTCAATGAATTATATTGTATACCTAGCTGTTTATCCAAGGTACCATAACGGCCATTCTCCTTTATTAGTAATTTTATTTAATATAATTGGCATCGCCATCATATTACATAAACAATCATGTTAAGACTAATTCGCCGGTACATATCTACCACAGTTTTTATACTAATTTCTTGATTTGTGTTTTTATATTCTTCTGTAAGTGTAAAGAATAAATATACTAAAATTTTGTCGCGCAGATTTGAATTTTAATTAATTTTCATTTGCAAGGTGCTCTTTTCATTGGTTCAGAGAATGTCAATGCCTAATGAAAATCGGTCTAGTTAAAACATACCTATCTCAATCAGATTACTCGATCAATATGAAAAAATACTAGGATAATAATTATAGGAAAATAAATAATAAATGTAGAAAAATACCTAGGTATTCATAAAATGTCCCCGTTGAGCTTCCTTAAATTTCGTTTTCGTTTATTAACATTATTGAATAACTTTTAGGTTAACTGTTTCTGTTCCTATATTTATTCATTAAATTAATTATTTAACGCATTTACAAAGCATGTGTGTCTTACTAATTCATATAAAGTTATATTTATTACATTTATTCATATTTTTAAAAAATAGTAAGGTCGATATTAGCATTAGCATCTGATGTTCATAGCGTAGCATACGATAATGTACCTCTGCCGCCCAACTAAGAACCAGAACTTGTATGTACGCTGTATAAGACACTACCATTGATGCACTTTCTTGCTTTACCTAATTGCATGGAAATAAAATAAAATCATCATAAAAACTATAATCGACAGTTTTATTGTGCAATAAAGAGATTTTCATTCATTCATTCATTCGGTTTTAATTTATTGAGTACTATGTCACTGGCAACGTCGTTTCATAGCAGCACGAACACGGCGATTGTAGCCGATAAAACCCGAGCAATGTCGACTCCCTACGACCACGCCGAAGCCGCCGGGTCGCTCCCTCTCTTTCCAACTTTTCGCTAGTGAGGAGTGCGGCGATAATCCCTAGTTAGTATACCGCTCTGCAATGGAATGGAAAACATAATAAATGTTTGACCTAACGATGGGGCGGGCGGTACTCAGTTTATTGCTCCTATTTCGTGCGAATTATATGAATGGCCAATTGTAAATTAATAAAAAACATACACGGTTAATTAAAAGCACCATTGTTGAGTTTTATAACTTTTAACATTAGATAAAAATAAACAGCCAGACGCTACTCGGACAAACGACCCGATACAAGTACTTAACCGTAGTTAAAAAAAATATTTTATATATTTTTTTAATTTTGGATTTTGTTACCAAGGAAAAGCATATTTAATATTCAACTTTCAGATAGTCAGTATTTTTATTCTCAACACCAAAGACCACGTCAAAAAAATTGTAGATAATTTTCAACTCAGTTTTTTTATGTAAAAAAAACATTCATTTAATTTCATTTCATTCAGCTTCCCTAATGCTTCCCTAACAACAAAAAAATGAGTCGATTTTTTTGAAAGTTTTAAAAAAAATGTATAATGTTGTAGCTCACCCACTTGCTGGTGCTCATAATAATAACTAAGCCTTTAAAAATATCCTTAGAAAGTTTTTTCGGAAACCAGTTTTCCTGATAGACAGCCTACTGGGAGTGTAGGCTGTCTATCATTTACACCCAAAATCGTTTGGGTCGATTTTAAGAAAAGACGTATTTTTGTGTTAGATTCTACGGCAGCTTTGTGTCTAAAACGATGAAATTCGAAGCAATGAAGAAAAACAACTAAGGGAACTAAATCGGTCCAGTAGTTTCGTCTGTGTGTGCTGACACGTGACCACGCGGACAACGGATACCGGACACACGTTTTTTAGAAACGACTTTTTTGGCTTCTTCCTAACACGTCAAGATCCACTAAAATCTCCAAATCGAAGGTTCGCACGGTCATTAAACTCCCCGTAAATATATGGGTTTTGCTCAGTATAGACTCTAGCTTGCAAATAGCGTGTTTTCATAAATTATTATTATACCTACTATAGGCCCAATCTATGCTGGTTTCGAATGATTCCGTGCAGCTTGGGTGGTGTTGGCCAAACTCTTTCATCTCCCCTGCCCAACTCACGGCTCAACTCCTATTTGGTAGCCTCCTCGAAGAGGGGCTTACCCTGTCAGGGCCGCTGTGAGCTTCCGCCACGGCTGTACTCCTGCAGTCGGTGGCGGATGGCATTAGAAGATCGCGAATTCGGGGGAATAAATACCTCGGGCGAAACTGAGTGGTTGGAGCACTATCTGCTCTTGCGGAAAAAACGGAGAAAGCAGTAGCCGGCGAATAACCAGGGCGATCTGGAGACGTTTCCAATGACAGCGGAGGGTAGTTGTCGACTAGAAGTCTTTAACCCTTGAATCGATGCTTCGGCTACCCGATCCCGAGTGACCATGGCGGGCAAAGGGCGTCACGGTCCGCAAAACATTCAAACTAAATTACCGCTTACGTCAGGTGGAGGCCGCACAAGCGACTTTGAACCCGTGACCAGAACGGAGGACGAAGAAATTTAGCTAAATCTGGGAGTAAATGCGTGAGGTTGGCCCGCTGGTTTCACTTTCCAGTGCCTCGCGGTAAGGCGTCGGCTTCTTACGGGCATGTTGACGGAACTAGACTGTGCACTGTTTTGTCGCTAAGTCTCTGTGTAATCACCTCACCTCTGAAAGAACGATATATATCGTTATAACAGCATGAGGTGTTAGGTTCGCCCGTTGCAGACGACAGCTACAAAGTATAATATGCAGTGCTATAGGTAGTTGTTATAGGGTAAAACCGATCCCCAGTTTTCGAAAGAGCCTCATTATTTCCACGCTTTTATTAGGCCGACCTGTATGTAAAACTATGTAATGGAATCTAAGGTAACTAATTCAACCATCTTCTAAGGATCGTAGCGTCATGAAAATTGGCAGCTGTATGTAGTTCTGATGACAATACAATAATATGGTACTGTCGAACTGATCTGATGATGGAGTCGGAAGATATGAACTGGAACTTCACGATGGAACATCGTATCATAGCTGCAGCGGTGTTTGGACTTGTTAGAAAAGTCTTGGAATGAACTTTGACCACGATTAGGTTTCAAGGTCTGATGATGAAGCCGGAAGATAGGCACTGGCATTCCATGATGGAATATCGTATCATAGCCATGTTTGGACTTGTTAGAAAGGTCTTGTAATGAACTTTGACCACGATTAAGTTTCAAGGTCTGATGATGAAGCCAGAAGACAGGAACTGGCATTCCATGATGAAATATCGTATCATAGTCGTGTTTGCACTTGTGAGAAAGGTCACGTAATGGACTTTGAACACGATCAGGTTTCAAGGTTATAACAAACCTTTTTTGGTTTTTACGTGCATTTATAAAAAAGTGTTTTTAGTGTTTTTTTTTTAACTAATAATTTATTTTTACCAAATATATTGGCATAGTTTATCCCTGTAATAAGTTAGTCTAATCATTTATATAGCTTTAGAATCTGCATTTTTTTACCTTTTAAGTTCTTGATAGACATTTTTTTTTTGGGGATAGGCCCCTACCTATATGGATAGATGCCTCACTATGAAATTGCTTAGAATGATTGATCCCTATGATATTGAATAGATGCCCTTTTAAATAATCAACAAGAATAAGTAATCACAATGTAAGATATATTTATAATCTTCAGAGATAGGTAATATGACACGCATAACCATAAATAAATAATATATGCATCTCTTTAACAAAAAATACAAAAATATCTGTTATTAAGCGATAACGTATTTAAAACTTTCATAGAATCATCTCTATCGAAACAGTTATATTCCCGTTTTAACGTAGTAATAATTATTTAACATTTTTTTAAAAATCAACACTCATATGCATATCTAACAAAATAATAAACTTAGTAATTATTTAAAACTGTTAGAAAATCTACATAGGTATTTGTAGATACTATCCTTCTTCATTAGGACGAACCAGAAATCTCCTTGAGTTTTCCACATCTTGAGCAAAAGTTCTTTAAAAATGTACATGTTTCGTGCTGCCACTACTTGCATATTATACACTGAATCCAATCAGATTGAGACTTCGTATTATTGTAGCTATCAAAGCATTCTATGCAAAAATCATTAGTCTTTTCTTGTTTATTTCTCTTTGTTTTCTTCACAGGTAGACTTTAGGTATTTTGCCTTTTTCTGAATTGGGTGAGAAGTGATATTTGTTCCACTGTTTAAACTATAAAGCTTGTCTTTTTCGTGATTCCCGACCCATGTTTACTTTTAAATAATAATCATTTTCTTTATCCATGCATTCAGTCACGTCTCCATCTGTTTCTTCACTTGAGTTATACGTTTTCTTTGGATAATTTCTTTCCTATCTTTATTGTTCTGTATTAAAATTTGATCTTTTTTGGCAAACTGGTACGCTTACTTACACATAGATCGTCTCTCTGGGGGAAATCCCACGTGGCCAAGCTTCAAAATGTGAGCTATCAACCTTTTTTCATTTTCGAAACCCAGGACAGGATGTTTTCCCAAAGTCAACTTGGTTTTGTTTTTAGTAGCGTAATGCCTTCGTTATGTTCTGGATGGAATCACAAATCGTCTGAATATTTCATTGATCTCCAATTCTATTTTGTCAATTTCATCGAAAACTGACTGCAGCTGCTCTGTTGTCCAAGAGATTACTCGAGCTCGTACGCTCCTTTCTTTTATATTTCCTTGGCATGGCTCACATACAATAAGCAAAGTAGGCATGATTAAAACACTTAATTGACATGCAAGTACCCACACACACATTACAATATCTATTAGTAAGTACCAAAATAGTCATGACCTAATATAAAAACACTTTAAAAATACTTTGACAGGGCTCTCACAGTATAGATGGATAGAGGCCCCTAAGGGTGGGTATCTATCCTTCGAAAACTCGGGGCGACTATCCTTTACGATAGGCATATAGTTTCTTTGTATTTTAAATAAAATAAATGCTAAAAATCAGTGATTGACTCCTAAATGTGTTTTCGATAAACCAATATATTAACACAATTAAAATAAAATGTAATTCATTACTACTTATAAAGATATGAAGAGTGAATAGTTTGAAGCGTTCGTTGCGTCCGCTGCCAATGTATTCAGACACATAAGCGAGAAACGTTCAAACCGCGCAACAGTTTGCGTGTCACTAAGCTGGGGGGGGGGGGGGGGGGCATATGGCGCGTATTTAAACAACGCCTTTGCTGTTTTGTATTAGTAGTTGGGATTTTAGAAACGAGGCGTCTATCCCAGTGCTGCATCTATCCCAATTTTACCCTATAGTCAGATAGTGTGATTTTACCCACTGAAAAGGCACTAGCCTTAGTGGGGAACTGTGACATGTAATTTGTATCTTTTTTTTTTATGAATAAGGACTACTACCAAAAAAAAAAAAAACCTTATTATGCTTTCTGTTAAAAAAATCATTAAATATCTACATTACTTTGGAAAACGTTTTTTTATAAATCAGTATTTTAAAATTAATTTTGATGCATGCTAATCTGTGTAAAAGTAACGTACGGTGTTCTTTTGGTGATAGTTAGGGAGCCAGCGACAAAAAAAGTGCAAGAGTTTTGGAAAGCTGATACTTTCAGATCAGACAGTATTTGGGCCATAGAATGACGGGGTACAGTCAGCAGGCCAGTTTCCGGGACACCTGGCGCTGGCGTACTAGGAGAGTTGTAATTTTAATTTTATAATTTAATTTCGTACCCCCAAAGTGTTTTGGAAAGCTGAAAATTCATCAGTAGACAGTGGATGCAATAAAGAATTCGAAACATGTGGTCAGACTGCTTCATAATCGAATGCTTTGCGTCAGTATCTCGATAACATTATATTGCGCCATTGCGACTATTATATTGCGCGATACAACCGATGCGTCACGTGTATTTATTTTATTTTATTTTTATTTTATAGCAAACTTACAGATAGTAAATATATGATACTAGTATTTTAAAAACATATTCAAACGAAACAAATTTACTATCCTATGAATAGTTTGCAATGCTTGCATTACAAATTAACAGAAATAACATTAACACGTTGATAGTAGAAAAAAATAAAAATAAAGCTAATAACAATATAAGGGTAAGAAAAGTAATAATTAAATAAGTTGTAAATATGGTTATTTGGATATATCAAAATCAGTAATTGGATAATAATATTTATAATACATAATTATGATATATTACAATAGTATGTTATAATATAATAATCATATAATACAGTACATTAGGAAGGCAGTTAGTGAAATCTTAAGAATTAGGAGATATGATAGAGTCTTTTATTAAATTAATGGAATCATAAAATATGTCTAATCCTTTACACGACCTATCGACCCGAGGTCTATTCGACCCGATGTTGTTATTGCAAGCGACAACCGAAAATGTTTGAGAGCTCCTCGTTAGTCGCGGTGGCACACGAAATTGTACTTTTTCTAGACTAGCTGGGCTGTCTAGTCGATTGTGCAATAGCTTATGGAGAAACGTTATATCAGTTATATTATATAGTAGTACAGTATTAGATGCTAACGCCCCGAGTTCGATTATGAAGCAGTCTAATCATGTTTCAAGTTATCTATTGAATCCGCTGTCTACTGATGAATATTCAGCTTTTCCAATATTACTTGGGGATACTAATTAATATGACACCTTTCTTAGATTCCTAGTACGCTAACGCCAGGTGTCTCGGAGTCTCGCCTGCTTACTGTACCCCGGTATTCTATGGCCAAAATACTGTCTGATTTGAAAGTATCAGCTTTTCCAAAACTCTTCCACTCTTTGTCGATGGCTCTTGAACTATGAATTGATTTCGAAGAGGTTCTAAGAACATTTATTTCTTTTAAATTATTAAATATTTGCCTAATAAATATAAAATACGTACACACTTGGCAAATACGATTCTCAGAATACTCTGCTTTTTATGCAGCTGTGATAATTAATAATCGGTCTTCATCGCGAATTAGAAGACCTCAATTATGTAGCTAATAAAACGTCTGCTACCGTGTATGCCAGATGAGATCGGCAAGTCATCCCGATCGAATTTGACTGCGTTCACGCCAATCAATCAATCAATATCAGTCGACGAGCCCTGATAGGGGCCCGTGACGTCTTCCACTATTCGCTCTGTTAGGTGGAGCTTCTCGTGAGCCGGGCCCATCGACCCGGCTTTCATTTGGTCTTCACAGGGCTTGCTGGCCCTGTGGCAGGTATCTTAATTGGACGCCTGACGGATCAGTCGTCTTATGGTGATAGGATGATACGGGAGTGTGTACATGGCATCTTCTGAGGCGAGACTGCTGTGCTGCAGTACCCGCGCTGGTGGTCCGCTAGTCTAGCAGACTGCGCGGGTACGGCTTCCGGACATCTGGCGGTCTGGTGTGCAGCGGAGCGAGCTGACGAATGTGCTCGTGCGGCGAGGTGTCGGCCCTCTGGTACATGGCACGCGCGAGGCGCTTCACGTAATCCTCCACGGACTCTTTCTCGCTAAAGTCGCGTTCCAGAGTAGCGTTTCTGACGTACCATGGGGCTCCCGAAACTTTTCTCAACCCCACATTCATCAGCCGCTGGATATTTGTCCGCTGTGACGTCGATATGAGGTGGTACCAGGCCGGTGCCGCGTACGTGAGTTTTGTTCTCACGTACATCTTCAGCATCAGCAGTCGTGTCTTCGCCGGAATCGCGGCCGAGCGAAGCATGGGCAGCAGCGCATAGAAGGCGGATTTCGAAGCGGCGACCGTCGCTTTCGCGTGATGCGAGAAGTTGAGGCGACGGTCAATATGCACCCCGAGGTACTTGACCGTGTTTTTCCACGGTACCGGGGTGCCGTCAAGTTTCATTGGCTCTGGATAGGCTTTAAGTGAGCCGGTGATGATAGCCTCGGACTTGGCCGCGTTGACGACAATCCGCCACTTCCTTAGCCATTCTGGCATAAGGTCTAATTGCTGCTGTAGTTTCTTGGCCGCGAGCTTGATGTTCATTGAAGATGCCATGTACATTGCGTCATCTGCAAATAGCGCCAGCTCCGCGTCGGCGCTGAGCGGTATGTCGTTCGTGTAGACTCCGTATAGCGCCGGCGATAGGCAGCTTCCTTGCGGGACTCCCGCCGCGATGGGTCTAATTGTTGACTGATTGCCCTCCACCGCGACGTAGAATCCTCTTCCGGAGAGGAAGGAAGCCACCACGTTTCGGAGCAGGCGCGGTGTCGTTGTCTGAGTCGCCAGCTTGTATCGGAGGCCCTCGTGCCAGACTCGGTCGAACGCCTTTTCGACGTCCAGGAAGACGGCTGCCGAGTGCAGGTGTTTGTTGTAGGACTCCGTAAGGCGGTGTACTACCCGCGTAAGTTGCAGGGTAGTCGAGTGGCCCGTACGGAATCCGTACTGCTCGGCGCGCGGGGCGAGGTGCGGCGTGAGTCGCGCCAGTACGCATCGCTCGAAGACCTTCGCAAGAGTGGGCAGCAGCGAAATCGGTCGATAGTTGCCCGGCTGCCGCAGGTCTTTGCGAGGTTTCGGCAGCATTATCACCTTGGCCGTCTTCCACTTCTCAGGAAAGTGACCGAGTCTGATGCAGGAATTGAGAAGCCCTGCAAGGGCCGGGAGCTGGCGACGTGGTAGTCTTCTTAAAGCACCGCTACCGATGCCATCGGGGCCGGGTGCCTTCTTTAGCTTGAGCTGCTGGATTCGGCGCTGGAGCTCCGCTGGAGATATCGGCGAAATCTCTTCGCTGGGCTCCGGCTGGGTTTTCTCGTCCATTGCGAGGAAGTCGCAAACCGACTTGGAGTGTTCCGGGTCCTCGACCTCGTGTGGAACGAAGGTCTTCTCCAAGTGGTCCGCAAAGAGAGTCGCTCTGTCCTCGGCGACGTAGCGGAGGTTCCCGGTCGAATCCAGTAGTGGCCGCGCTGGTTCAGCCGTACACATCAGGCGTCGATTTAGCCTGTAGATGGAGGGCATATCGTCGCTAATAGAGTCGAGGAATTGTTCCCACGACTCGGATGTGTGGGTCTGCAGCTCTTCTCGCAGGTTATCGTTAGCCTCATCTAAGCGTTGCTTCGCTTTTGGGCACCGAGTTGTAGCCCAAAAGCGATGCAGGCGTCGTTTTTCACGCAGTTTGTCCCGCAGTCGTTGCGGGAGGCGCGGACGTGTAGCACTCGCCTCTAGCGTCGACGAGCTGGCTTCCAGCGCGGTCTTGATAGCTTCTTGGAGATTGGCCACCCGACTCTCAATGTCCCCGATGGTGACTGGTGTCTTATAGCTGATGACCGCTTTCTCCATCAGTTTGCCATACTTCACCCAGTCAACGCGGCGGCGCTCTTTTTTGTGACTCGCTGTAGCCACGTCCGTCTGTACTTCCAGGAGAACTGGCAGGTGATCCGACTGAAGCTCGTAGATAACCTCCTGCACGTAGGTAAATGTCACGTTGTGCAGGAGGGCGACATCGAGTACCTCTGATGAGTAGCTTGGCACGTTTGGAACGCGAGTGTGCTGTTCCGGCCCGGCGACCGTAAAGCCTGTTTTCTCGGCGTGGTTAAGCAACAGCACACCGTTTACGTTGGTGCGCGTCGAATTCCACGCCGGATGCTTGCAGTTGAGGTCGCCGGCTACTATCGTCGGCATCTTTGGGTGTAGGAGTTTGTCGATGTCGCCAGTCTCCAGTCGGTTGCTGGGCGGTTTGTAGACTGCAAGAATTCGCATATCTACTCCGCCGGCTCTCAGCTGAATGCCCGTTGCGTACAGCGAGTCCAGCTGCGGCAAGTCAATCTGTTGGTGGAGCATCGTCCTCCTCACGAAGACGGCTGTGCCCCTGTACGCGCGACCTTCTGTCGTCGCGTTGTCCGTCCGGTACACGATGTAGTTGGGCACTCGTACCGAGACGGACTTCAGGAGCTTCGTTTCCGATACTAGGAGGACGTCAACCTGCTGCTCCTGCAGGAAGGCTCGCACCGTTGGGAGCTTCTTTTTAATGCCGTCCGCATTCCAGTGAACGATCCTCAGTGGCCTGCTGAGGCAGGAGGCGTTGCTGTGCACTGTAGGACGGACGACGGCCCCGCTAGGCGCTGCAGGGTGCGCGACAGAATTGTGGTGGCTTCCGCTGGATTCATCATCATGTCGTTGACCAGCTCCAGCAGGTCTGCCACCGTGATTTTTAGCTCTTCTTGCGTAGCAGAGCGAATCACGTGCGGTTGGAAGCGAGGGGGCGGGGGGGTCGCCTCCGTGGTGATCGTCACCTCCTCTTTTTGAGGAGAGGGTTTCTTCGGCCACTTCGAGCGCCGCCGATTCACCTTCCACTCCACAGCTGCCTGCTGCGGGGCGGTTACCGGCGTCGATTTCTGTCTCCACGATAGTGGGACAGCTTGACTCACCACCGGCTTTTGGTTCTGGGCGCGTCGTTGTGGCTGAGGGGCTGTGGCTGTGGCAGGATGGGGCCTCGACTGCGGTCTTTCCGGTTTTCGTGGCGACGGTCGTGGAGGTGTCGTAGGCGGGGGAGCAGCGGTCGCTGTCGCGGTCGCGGCGCTCGGCGTGGCACCTCGCAGCGACGCTTTCGGACGGGAAGCCGCTGCAGCACGCGGTGCACCCTGTTGTTGCCGCGACGACTGGCGGATTTCCGCCAGAAAACTGGGGCACCTCCGGTTGTTCGCCGGATGGCCTTGCCCACAGTTGCCGCACGTTGCCTGGACTGTCTTCGGCCTTGGGCAGTCTTTCGCAGCATGTTCCTCGCCGCAGCAGACACATACTTGGGGCCGATGGCAATTGTGGCTGCTGTGGCGGAATCGCTGGCAACGGTGACACTGCTTCGGGCCTTTCCGTCCTTTCCAGGCCTCCACTGTCACTTTGACAAAGTATATATCCGTCAGGTTGTATACTTCGCGCCAGCGCTCTGACTTCCTGAGCACGACATGAAAAAGGGCTCGCCGCCCTCCGTGAATACGTTTTACGTATTTGGCTTCAAAGCCGCGCTCTTCTAGGCCGGATATGACCTCCTCACTGGTTGTTGTTTTTGGGAGGCCTCGAATAGCAATTTTAGCGTCTATTCCTGCCGGTGCGGTGTACGTGTGCCACGCTATCGCCGGTCCCAGTCCGTGAAGATAATCTTGGATGACGCGGTACTCTGCGTCATCCGCCGGGCGGAATCGGAATCCTCCGTTCCCAATCGGCTGTGAGTTGGGCACTCTCCCCAGCCTGGATTTGATTGCCTGGAGGTGAGATGGCCACCTCTCCAATTTTTCCACTATTATTGGCTGAGTACGCGGCGTCGGCTTTGGTGTTTGCGGAGCCTGTGCTGGAGGCGTCAGTGCGCGCGGGAGCGGCAAAGGAGACTTTCTAGCCGCTAATTCGGCGTAAGTAGGCCCCACCGCCAGCTCGCTCCTCGCATCCTCGTCGTCCGAAGACGGAAGCGTATGAAGAGCTTCGCCGTCAGAGCCGAAAGAGTCGGCTCGACGGCGTTGCGAGTCCCGTTCAAGCTCTGCCCCGGGTGAGGCGGGGTCCCTGCCTCGTTTCCTGGGTGTTGCTGGCAGTATTTGCGGCATATCATAGGCCGCTGTGGCTTCGATGGAGTCTTTGGAGGACTGCATTGTCACTATCACTTGTCACTATGAGCAAAAAACAAGCAAAAAAGTCCCTGGCTCGTACACCTTATTTATATCACTACTGAAAACGCGTACGAACCGATTGCTTAGGCGGGCCGGAGAAAATCGACGGCGCGGGGTTAATACTGAATGAACTGGAGCAACGCTACAACAGTATCAAACACGAGAGCGGTATGGCGCGCGGCGGTAAAATAAATTAGTCGCGGCGCGAGCGGAGCGGACGACCGTACGGTGCGAGCGCGCGGCAGCGAATGTGCGTTCACGCCATGTTAGTAACGCGTCCTTTTATACGTTCATGGCTCGTAAAAAGAGCTTCGACATTTTAAATTCACCCCCCTTCGCCCCCTTCCCCCTCCCCACACACGATACTTCTTCTCATTCTTATTCTCAAAAGAATATACACGTGAGGCTCGTAAGGGGGGGAGGAGGTTCGGACAAAATCACGAAATATCACAAGGGGGCGGGGGGGGGGGGGGGGTGTAGTAAGATATCGTGTGTAGTTATTTTTTAAGAATGATCGTCAGCGGCTTGCGGGAAGGACGTGCCATCGGTGCGGACTGCTCTTCTGCACAAAGAAGAATGTTATGACACATGCTAATTCATGTCACAAGCAACCTAATGATCCGAGCAAAAATAGTCCAGAGATGAGCAATGTTCGTCGTTCACGCATCCTCACGCGACGATCGATCGCTAGATCAAGACAGATTATCTGCGAACTGCGCGAAAATGATGACACAGATTGGTTTGATGAGACCGACGACGTTGATCTTCAACAAAGTACAGTGCCAACAGCTGACTTGCAAGATGCTTATTCACTTGAAGTGTTGAAGAAAGTCTCGCTAATCCGTAGTCCGAAGACAATCTCCATTAAATATATTCATGTACCAGTACAATTATATGTTTTTTTCCTTCTCTTTATTATATATATGCTAGTCAGAAACTACCTGCAATCATTATTTGTATATACCTGCAAATATTTGTCTGGATATTTCTATCATGGCGCTTAATTTTCCAGAATTAAATTAGATTATTTAAAGATATTTAAAGATAATATTATGAAAATTTTAAAGATACTTTGTACCAAATAACTATACGTGATTTTGGGTAGGGAAGGGAATGTTAGTTAAAACTTCACCACGTATCACCAAGGGGGAGGGACGGGTCTAAAAGTTGCTAAAAACATTACGTGATTAATGGACGACCCCTAATATGTAACACCTCGCCAGAAAACATATCTACATAAAAAAACTGTAAATCTAAACATATGTAGGATTTTCTCTGATTTCGTGAGTTGTCGATATAATCAGATCCCAACTTTGTGAAGTCTTGTTTCCTCGGTGTAGTACATGCGGTAGGATAGACACAATGTTTAATATTTAGACCATTTAATTATCCCAAAAGCAGCTAATAGAAGAGATGGCTTACCATTGATGTTAAACGAGAAGTGAGTAAATATGCTAATTGCACGCGCTTATATACCGGTAGATCTGCTGTTTAAGTGGGGTAATTTTCGTGTGAAATTATACTTGCAACTACGAAAGACGCTTTTTTCCATACATCGATAAATGGCAGCGTGTGAAAGACTCGTTTAAAAAGGACATTATTTCTTTGAAAACTATTAGTCATCAGGGGATTGGACAGTTTTGCCTATCAAATTACGTCAACTGCATCTTGGAATTAGAAATGTTGATTCTAATGTTGCATTGTTCATCATTATGAGTCACTATACATATTTAAAGACTAAAACTAAAATGAGCTTAGTTACACTGCGACCATTACTGATCTATTGTGTTCACCACCTACTATAGTTCTTCGCTAAGCCTCGTGACATTTAGGAACCGCACCAGGCTTCACCAGGCTTCTGGAGGTAATGACTACCCAAGTGGGTGTATCTTTTACGCATCAGCGGGCCACACTCGCACATGAGGTGCAGGGGAGTTTCCTTTGCCCCTTGGCAGAACCTGTACATTTTCGAGTCCATGAGCTTGAGGTTGTACATGTATTTGTTCAGGCCACAATGCTCCGTGAGCGCCCTCACCAGTATGCGTGGAATGTTTCCTATTTATCGATAAGGCGTGTTGTTTCAGTGGTTGACGGATTGTTCTAAACATATTTTTTTGAGCATTAGGTTTGCAAGGCTTTTTTTACGCCACAGAGAGGTTCAGGGCCGTATAACGTTCCTTTGCTTCCGTCTTAGCAAGTTCGTTGGCTTCTTCATTTACTTCGATTCCTGCATGGCCGGGAACCCAACTTAGAATTTTTCTGTTTTTTTCACCCATGGAATTCAGTAGTGATACGCAGTTTTGCACCAGCTTTGAATTAATGGTATTCGAGGCTAGTTCCATAAGAGCGGCATTGCTATCCGAGTGGATATAGATACGGTGGTTGGCGTATTTCCTATGGAATTTGTGCGTGTAACTTGTGTGTCTTGTTATTGCATTCGATCGAATGAATTAAAATCTAATTCTGTTAATTTTATCCCGAAGGAAAATGGCGACACAGCCTGGAATTGAACCCGGAACCTTACAATGTAAGATCAGGCGATCTAACCACTATAGCACCGTGCTGCGTTAAGGAGGGTTCCTTCTTTATTATGTAAATAAACTGCTAGCACTGTAGGCTGCCAGCGATATTACATGCATTGCATTTTCGATCAGCTCAAAATTTCAATTTGTGCTGTGCAATCTGAGGACGCATCATAAGACCAGGGCGCCCTCTGCATTGTTGTACTGAGACCCGTATCATAATTACTAGCCACGTCTTGCGAGTGCTCGCCATCGCATCGATACCCTGCAATTACCGCCAAGTACCAGTTGATACCGTAAACACGCCGTTATGGTAATACCGAGAGCTGATACCACGGGCGTCCGAGCGGCAGCCTGCGTACGCTTCCTGTTTTGCTTGTCTTTTTATATTCAATCTAGAGCATTTTTTGTATGGAAAGAGAAATTTGCAATATTGTGGTAGATAGATAATTGTTTCTGCTTCTAAACCAAACAATAATATACAACTTCTTCTAGATACACACAGTAACATTTTTTGTTGCCATGAAAGTCGCAGGTTTGTTTCATTTTCGAATAGATTTGTATAAAAGATTATTCCAAATGTTGATTTGGAGTTAATTTTTGAAACATATATCGAGAAAAGTCACACTCGGTTTCAAGTCAAAGAGCAGTATTAGGATGCTGGCGCCATCTCGGCCTCTATCTTAAAAAACATAACAATTAATTTTTACAGTGCATTTTTGATTTCCTCATGTTCAAAAATACCCAGCTAGACTTTTTGGAAGCTTACCTATGTCAAAGGGGGCTTTACAGCGCTGATTTTGAGCACCATATTGGTCGCCATATTGAATAACAGGGTCGAAATAGGGGGAAAAGACCTGCTTCTGCTTCTGCTTCTAAAAGTTCGATTTTCTGAAAATTCGACTAGAGTAAACATGAGATGTTGCGTCAATCTACGTCAGCGTGCTTCTGCCGCTGGTCCTCCATCTTTTCTTCCAAGATACGTTGACTTCTGAGAATGTTGCTAAGGTATCGACATTTCATCTGACCGGTGTCCACTAAGGCTGTAATAGCACCTGCTCGCTGTAGCCCTCGACATCGATTGTGTAGGTGTTCCACTTGATCTTAAGCATTTTTCCCAACGTCCACATTTTGAAAGCCTCCAACTTATTGATATAGTCTTGTCTCAGAGTCTAGATTTCGCATGCATACATGCAGAGTTGATCAGAGTGAACCAGACCTGACATTTAATAAAATAAAGCGTTCCCCAGGGAATTTCCGGGCTACCAATAAAAAATCGTAAATATAACCGACTATTTGAAAGATATATAGGCCTGGTTTTAATATGATATGATAATATAAGTTATTTTTCAGATTTACACCAGCAAATATATTCGCTAATAATTCTACGTAAACTAAAGGAATTTTTAAATTACTACAGAAACTTTCTTCTGTTTTTTTCATACTATATTCTTTCTGTTTCATACGGATATGAAAAAATGAATTATATGTTGACAATAATAGTATCAAAAAGTTCCTTCTCGTGAAGCCTAAAAAATCTCTTATAGCTTAAAAAATTCTCGTCGTAAGCATTAAAACATATATTCTAAAATATAATGTACGATTATTGTCTATTGACGGTCAGCTTTGTACGCAATATTTTAAAACTCCCTGATTTTGAATTCAACTCACCTAACTAGACAAAGTTGCCAGATCGATGAATTTTATGCAGAAAATGATTCGATGCAGAAAATTATGAAAGGAAGCAGGAATTATGATATAGCAGCAAATTATGAAAGGAAGGAAAGTACTCTGAAATGAGTTATATATTATATTATTAATCAATTATATATTACTAATAAATACATGTACGTAAATGCAAATGTATGTAAATAATAATAGTATGTAAATAATACAAGTAGGTAAATGTATATATTTATATATAAATGAGAATATTATATGTATAATGTTAAATATTATATAAACAAGTAAAATATTACCATAGTTCTATAATTGCAGTATAAAATTACGTGCGCATCTTAATTCAAAAGAAAAGAATCTACCCTAGTACGGGCATTAACCTAGTTGGGTAGTTTTTAAGACATCATTTTTGTACTACTTTCTCTTAAATAAAGCATTATTATTATTATTATTATTAGTGGCGTAGCTAGGTGACCAAAGGCCCTGGGGCGAAGAGAAACTTAGGCCCTCGTCACCCATCTCCTCAATTTAAAACAAAACAAATTGAATTGAGTTTAAAAATGTGTGATTTCTAATAGAATGGTTGAACCAATCATTGGTTGGGCAGTGGGGCGGTCTCGACTACAACGGGCGAACTCGTCACCCCAGGCTGGTATAACAATATGTGATCGTTCTCTCAGCTGTGGGATGAGATAAAAAGACTTAGAGACAACAAAATTCTATTGTCTAGCTATGCCAACATGCCCGTCAGAGACCAACGCCTCACGGCGAAAGAGCGGGAAAGGTACATAGCTGGCAGCCTCGCCCCCTAACTACAAGTTTGGAAGGATATCTCCGTCTGGAATTAACCATCAGGATACCTCCTTCCTCACGACTTCCTCCGCCCTGATCACCCATCTCCTCAAATCAAAACAAAACGAATTGAATTGAGATAAAATATGTGTGATGTCTAATAGAAATGGTTGAACCAATCATAGGCATATTAAAATCATGGGCTTATTAAAATCAATAAAAATCGAAGCATACTATCTTTACTCAATGTTCATAGTGCCTTGATATTTGCAAAGCTATCAATATCTGTATACGCACTGCAGGAGTAGTAACAATTTCTGGAGATTTCTGTTTGAACAAAAATTTGACCATTTTGGTAAACTTAGGTTTACTTTCTTTCCCTTTTTTGTTGTTTTAGCTTAAAAGCAAAACTGTTTTTTGTACATGATTTTTTCCTAACTTTTTCTTTTGATTTTCGGGTTTTTGTAAATAGTTCTACTAGCCTAGGTGAGGTTTTTGAGAAAATTTAGATTTATTTGGATAATCAAGATATCGTTAAATATTCCCATTATTTTAGTTAGCCTATCAACTAAAAGCACTGTGCACCCCCTAGCAATGTAAGCCTTGGTGCACAGTACCACCTCGCATACGGCCGGTAGCATAGTGGTTAAGTCGCATGATCTTACATTGTATGGTCCCGGGTTCGATTCTCGGCTGGGTCACCATTTTCCGTTGGGATAAAATTCACGGAATCGCATTTTTAATTCTGTCGATCGAATGCAATAACAAGACACACACATGTTACACGCACACATACATATAAACACGTCATAAGTTTGTTGTAAGAGATTGTCATATGACAATAAACTCGCCCATTGTGATTTCACAATGAAGAGTAGAAACAAACAAACAAACCGTAGCTTTGCCACTGTCTGAAATTAATAAACTCCAAGAAGATACGAAATATGGTGCAGACTCTAGTCAGTTATTGATCAATGTGGTCAGATTTGTTAACCGGTGTTCTCTTCTGAGAAACTATTCTCATTTTACTCTCCTCATTTGCGTTACAAAGCATCTCATTTTATACGAGACCCATTAAAATGTGGCGAACTTAGCGGCATACAGCGCATGGACGAATTCCAAATGTACTTAACATTCTTGTTGTAGGTACTCGTAAATACTACCGATTCGATTGGTGCGAGGTGATCGATTCCAAGTATACAAGGTGTATCGATCGAGCCGTCCGGCGGAAAACTAGTTAACTTCGTTTCCGTCGCGTCGCGGGTGATACAAAAGAGCATGTCGCGCGCGAGACATCCGTGCCAAATTAGATTGTGATCGCCTGTCGACCGGATCATTCGACCCGAACCGAGAATGCAGCCGAATGCAAACGACCTTTGCCGAAGATTGGGTCGGTTTATAGATGCAGTGGAAAGTCAATTAATTAATAAGGGGAGATTAAAATTACTGATCAAATCAAATAGTTTTTATTTTTATTAATTTATTAAGAATAACACAATACTCACAAAACAACACAAACAATACTCTACGTAAACGTTTGCCCAAATAAACCTTTGATCATAATAACCCTGGCGGTATGGCCGGAAGATATTGCCACTTGGCAATAGGCCTACCACATTGTACTCTATTGTGTGTGCATTAAAACTTTTCAAACAATCAAACTCTAAAAAATATTTAAATTATTACTTTTATTTCTACATAACTATCATTTCTTATTAGAGTATAATATCATATCATATCGGAGTAGACACTCCGCACTCTACATAACTGACGATTCATAAAAAAGTATTAATATGAAAACTATTATTGCTGAAATTATTGTAACCAATTAATATTGTATAAAAAAGAAAAAACACAAAAAAGATATCATTTGTAGTGATAGAAAATTAAGTAAAATTAAAATAATAATTTTGTATGCCATTAAATTAAAGGAAAAGAAGTAAAAAAAGATTATTTAAAATAAATATTAGAATTATATATACAATAATTTAAGAATCAAAATATAATAAATATATATTTGATGGTATTTAATATCAAACGTCTTTAAAACCCGTATGTGCTCACTGCCCCAATTTTAAAACGTTTCATATTTTACCGTTTTTGGTATTCAAAAATCATTTATTTATTTTTAAAAACAATTATATCGCTTATTTACAATACGGGCAACACACGTTACAAAAAAAAAGAGGACTTGGCAACATTTCATAGGTCATTTCAATAGATAAAAAGTGTAATTATTGAAAGTTATGATGTCGCGCAATAAATCGTAAATTTTTATCAAATAATTTATTAGTAGATCTATGTAAGGTGGTTTATTTTATTGTTTTATTTATTATCAATGTGTTTTTCATAATTAAAATCAATAGATCTTTGAAGCATAGATTTATCGAGCTATTATTTGCAACGCCCCATTATTGGGGCGGTGAGCACGAGCTTCCATGTCAATTTCAAACTTCATGTATTAGGCTTCTTGACTTATTTACAGTGTTTATAACATGTTATGTTATGTTATGCTTACTTTATTGTAATACATGTTATATTTATACCTTACATGTTATATTTATTCAAACCTGTGGCATGGTTTGAATTATTCTACAACGAAGAAATTATTTATTTGTTTGTTGAAAATTCGAATAAGTATGCTATTTTTGAAGGAAAAGGGCTTGGCGTTACAAAAGAAGAGATCCGCCCTCTACTTGCAATATTTTTGCTGCGTGGTTATAACGTTCAGGCTAGAAATCGTATGTACTGGGATACCGGAATTGACACTTACCATCCTGGCGTAGCTAATGCCATATCACGGTAAAGATTTGAACAAATACTTCGATTTATGCATGTATATGATAACGCAGCATTAGACGTTGAAGGTAAGTTCACTGAAGTGGAACCTTTATGGTATAAACTGAACCAAAAATGGTTGAATTATTGGCCTCAGTACAGTGAAGTTGCATGACGAATCGATGATACCATATTATGGACATCATAGTACAACACAGCACATTCATGGCAAGTCGATACGTTTCGGATTCAAATGTTGGTGTATGGCTACACGCCTGGGATACCTTATGCAAAGCATACCTTATCAAGGGGCTAGCACAGGCAATACTAATCCTGATCTAGGTGTTGGAGGATCTGTTGTTACGACCTTGGTTGCCGAATTACCTGTAGGTTTTAAAGTGCACGTTTACATCAATATTTTTTTTACGTCTTATAGATTGCTTACAGCTTTGAAGGAATCTGGCCATCAAGGGACTGGTACAATTCGAGCCAATCGAGTAGGAAATGCACCGTTGAGGGCAGTGCCAATAATGATAAAAGACAAAAGCGGTAGCTACCATCAACTTACACATGAAAAATCAGGCGTGACTGATTCGCTACAATGATAACAGTGTATTTACCGCGGCATCAACTTGTGAAGGTGTTACACCCATGGAATCTGCTCAGCGTTGGTCAAGCAGCGAAAAGAAGAAAGTGTCTATTCAACAGCCTGTCTGTGTATAGATGTACAATAAATACATGGGCGGGGTTGATCGCCTAGATCAAAATATAGGCTGCTATCGTATCAGCATCAATAAAAAAAATGGTACTGGCAACGTTTGATGTGGTCTTTGAATGCATCGATGAACAACGCATTTCAGTTGTACAGACTTTCACCAGCTGGGCAAGAAAAGGCTCATCTTGATTTTTTAACTTTCATCGGGACAGTGGTCACAACGTATCTGCGAAAGTATGCATCGGTTTGCTCCATAGGCCACCCACTAAAGCCAGCTCCACGAAAAAGGAGGATTCCAGATGAGGTTCGTCTGGATGGGGTTGATCACATTATTATTTCCAGCGATACTCAGATACGTTGTGGCCAATTCCATATAAATACTACAAAACAATGTCGAAAATGTAATGTCGGTTGCCATTCGAACTGTTTTGAAACTTTTCATTTATAAAATGACATTTTTTATGTTCATTGTAATATGTTTTATGTTGTCAAGTAAAGAGTAAATATATAAATGTTGAATAAAATTCTGCAAATGAGTAAAATTATTTACCTAACCCTCTAGTATAACCAGAACAGAACAAACTCGGAAAGTATATTTCGCGTGGCGGGCCGTGCTTAGCGCCCCAAAAATGGGGCAGTCAAAATTTCCAAAATCCTGCATTCATCATCAACAATTTTTATAAAACACATTTCTTGTTGATGTTTTGGCCTATAATAATACAAAAAAACTGCTGGTTTGTCAAAAAAAAAAACTTGAGCATTTACGGGTTAAAAAAAATAAATCATACGGTAAATTATAAATCTGTGTCTCGTAATTTCGACTATAAAATTGATTTAATTGTTGAAATAATTAATTTCAGACTGAAATAATTAATTTCAGGTTGAAATAATTAATATTATTGGTGAAGGTTTGGTATAACCGGCATGCACGTGAGGTAGGATTGTGGAAAGATTGATTTGTCTGCCAAATGGTAATGTGAAATGTTAAGTGCTTCCACAGTCGCCTGGATGGTACGTTGAAATTTAACGCACCTAATAAAGCTGGTGAGCCTATTTGTGCAGAAACATTAGGCTTCTGCAATCTCTCCTTTTATTAAGCGTAAAAAATCTTAAAGTATTTTAAACGCTCTTCAAACGTTACTTCGGTTTTATAGGTTAGCATACGCTAAGAAGATGAAGATAAATCAAGAAAAGACATTATAAATAGCAGCATTAGGAAAAAAACAAGCGCAGGCTTCGCCTTTGTTGCTGGTACCTTATAGTCTTTCCTCCAGCTTCCTTCTGGGACTGTGCAGTGACCTCAAAACATCCGTCATGGCATTAGTTTCTAGTATGACAGAATATTGCGCTTCAGTGTGGGCTCATAGCTCTTAAGTATCTAAGGCTGACGCTAAACGAGCGAACCAATGAGAGTCGTGCTTGTGAGTAGCACGTTAAGGTCGAGGCAGTTACCCTGGCTCCCCGAACTGTCAAACAGCACTGGCACTGCTGCTAACAAAACTTAACCAAATGGTTTGCTCTAAGCCGGCTAGCTAACAGTTTTTGAAGTAATTTAAATACGTCAATATTTAATATAATTTAATCTATTTTTTATATCAAAAACTATACACGATATAAACTAATCTACATGCATTATTCTACATAGGTATATTTCTTTGAACCGAGGACATAAACCTAATTGCCTGGACTAGAAAACTAATAGCCTCTCTAATATAACTCGATAAAATAAAAATCAAACAATAACTTCTTGAATCAGACCTTAGGGCTATCTTAAAATCTTAAAAAAAAAATATAAATCACTATTATAACCACATCGCTATATTATATTATGTTTGTCAAGTTCAGTATATTATTTTTGTGAGGTTCTTACGGTTTTCCGTCTTTTATGGTGCTTTTATATCATCGTTTAAAATTATTAAATATTTTTTGAAAATAAAAGAAACATACGAGTATCTTTGGCCAAAATCAGTCTGCATAGTAGTATTAGTTCGCTCGTTCGACTAGCGAACGTCTCGTGCAGAGTACGTGTCGCGTTCTCTTGCCTTTGACAACGTTCTTTAAAATCAAAGAGTATTGCTTTGCTAAAGTTGTCGAATATCCAATACTTGATATCCTGCGAAGATAGTTTCTAAAGAATATCACAGAGTGATAATAATAGTACCTTGCGTATGGTAACCTATAAAACCGGCCTATCACGCACTCTCTACTCTTATGAAGAGCGTTTAAATTATTTTAAGATTTTTACTCTTAGAAAGAGGAGAGAGTGCGGAAGTCTAATGTTTCTGCATAAACTTCTTAACGGCGGGATAGACTCACCAGATTTATTAGAAGCGTTAAATTTCAACGTACCATCCAGGCGACTGAGGCAGCACTTAACATTTCACCTTCCCACTTCGCAGACGAATCAATCTTTCCACAATCCTATCTCACGTACATGCCGGTTATACAACACTATAACCGATAACATTGATTTCTTCAACCTGGGACCATTAGTAGTTAAGTCCATTATAAATAACGTATTATGAAACAAATTGATAATTTACCGTATGTTTTTATTATTTTATTCCAGACATTATTCGATCTATTTTTTTTTTACCATTTAATTGTTTAACTGTTTTTCAGAATTCACTAAACTTATTTCTAAAATTTTTAATTTTTGTTTTGATAATTTTTATGTTTTTATTATTTTATTCCAGACAATATTTGATCTATTTTTTACCATTTCATTGTTTAATTGTTTTTCAGAATTCACTGTAAACTTATTCCTAAAATTTTTAATTTTTGTTTTGATAATTTTTAAGAATATTAATTTTTGTACTGATAATTTTTGATAATTTTGATAATTTTGTAAATCATGAGATACGGCACATACGCAATTATAAATTAAGCATGCGGAGTACGCATATAATATTATACCCTAATTAGAAACAAAGTAAAAATGTTAGCGATAGCCATGTAATATTAGAGTATTGTTTGTGTACCTTTTATAATAAATAAATAAATAAATAAATAAACTTACTAATTAAATCAGACGAGTGCTAAAATAACTTCGTGATTTTGCTGCAATAAATACATATTTATATATTCATTCGTATTAGATTCGTTTGAAAATCCAAAGGCCTAAATTGAATGACAAGCGCACGACCATGAAACGCAGCATGACTGATATTACGACTAGACCGTAAAACGTCGATAGTAGACGATGCCCGAAATACATCGGTATTAAACTTCTTAACGGTTTTATCAAATCGAAGACTATAGCGGTTGTTTGACATTATAAATAGGATAGAGAACGAATTTACCGCGTGAAATTTGCAGCACCCGACGTTTCGGTGACGTTGCAGCCGCCGTTGTCCAGGGTAGACAGTCTACCCTGGACAACGACGGCTGCAACGACACCGAAACGTCGGTTGCTATAAATTTCACGCGGTAAATTCGTTTTCCATTCTATTTATATATTCTTAGCGGTTTGCCCACTGAATTAAAAACTCTGGTAATAATTATTGCACCGCGAATATTCTGGTCTACCGGTATGATGATCAATGCCTAGTTTTAAGTTTCTACATATATCTGTTAAGATTTTTTGAAATAAATGAAGAATGAGTGAATGAAAAATTAATGAAACGAAAATATTACACAGAGACAAATGATGATACTACTATATACCTACTATATAGGATGAGATATACTACTAATGATGAACCTTGAATCGATGATGCCAAGACGGTTGTTGGTTGCCATACCTAGACTCTTAGCGATGATTTTGCTCTCAAGTCTAAACGATGGATCACTTGTTTGAAATACGCTTTCTGAATATTATTGCGGATAGAATAATGAGATTGCCTCGTTGAATGTTGTGAAGAATCGACCTGTCTGTGCCCCCCGGCGATTATTGGGGTCGTTGAAGCGTTTACCACCAGCGTACGCTTCCTTGGATTGCGGCATCGCATTGCTTTTTCAACCGCAATCGATTCCCATTCCCTGCTTCGGAGAATAATGGCGCGGCGATGGTATGGCGGTAACACAATATTACCCACCTATTTTCCGATAGACAAAGTGAGGTCGATCGGGTTTCAGGTCTGTATAATCTGTTTCCTCCTTTTTATCGGCTGTCTTGTGGTTTTATTCGTCGAGTGTGGTGGTTTACTACTGGGATGATTGGATTCAGATGTATATCTCGCGGGATCGATCACCAGGTTTGACGAGTGACAGACTACCGAGGCCTTCTCACGTTAGTTTAAAATTAAAGAAATCTATTGTCTATATATGCCTGACTACAGGTCGGCCCTGAGTCGACGGTCGTTTGTGGTAAACTATTAAATGCATGGCCAGTTTCAGTGCTTAGCTGATATTGTTGGTCGATTGACGCATATATACATTTTGGAGGCTAATGAGCCCTGTTGCGGTTAGGCTATTAAGACCCATGTGTGTAGGTTCGGCCACTCACGGGTCAACACCCGTCCGGCAGCCTCCACGTAAAAGTGCGAGCCCGGATAGGACTCTGGCCTGCAGGCCAGTTTTCCCTAGGAATCAACAACCTTCAGGCGCTTCTAGACGGCTTGCGCACCGTGCGGCGTCAGCCAATCAACTGTGCATCCGGGGAATTCTGGAAACGACCAGTCGGCTACCCGATACCGGGTTAAGAGCCGGGCAAAGGATGGCTTGGTCCGCCATAGAATCCGTAAACACGGAATCGCCGCTACGTAAGGGAGAGGACCGCGCAAGCGACCTTGAACCCGCAACCAGTCGGGAGGCCGGAGAAATCTGGTGGAAACTGGTAGCCAGGCGGCAAGATGGCCCCACTGGGTTGCCTTCCTAGTGCCTCGCCGTTGGTCTCTGGCGGGTTCGATGTCTTTGCTGGACGGTAGATATGTATCGTCCACAAAGTCACCTCACCTCACGGGAGATAGAACGATCATTATCGTTAAAAGTTCCTGGGGTGACGAGTTCGCCCGTTGTAGTCGACAAACCACAAATATACATTTTAGGCGCGATATACAAATATACATTATACACGCGACCGATCGTCAGCGCTGACCGTCAGTCGAGCACTAAAACAGCCTAAGTCACTTAAAGTATTATGGCATATAATATGAGTAATTTATTAATTTATTTTTCTTACAAACGAATATATTATTAATGTTAGTAATGTTTTTAACTGTTGAATAGTCGTCTCAAACGATTCCGCTATGGTGTCGTTTGAGACGAATTCAACTAACCGCTATATTAGTCAATAACTCACAAACATTAAAACCTTCATCGATTGAAATTGAAAAAAAAAAATATTTGCAGCTGTTGTTATAAAAAACATATACAAAAAAACAAGAACACACAGATTAAAAATTAAAACTGTAAATAGACAAAGACTATGAAATAAAACTACAAACGCTGCAAATTAGGGGTATCCTCAGGATATCTCTTATCCTGGTTTTCAGGACACACCTATTGATTATTGGTACATATATGATTTTAAAATAAAATAACCAAATCAAATAAATCTTAAAATAAAAAATCCAAATAATCATAATCAAATAAATACACAAATCGAAATAATCAAAATCAAAATATTTAACATCAAATGATATTAAAAGAAATTAACGTAATTACATAAATTTAAAAATCTACTTATAATAAATCAAAAATAATCAAAATCAAAATATTTAACATCATATAATCACGTTACAAATTAATAAATAAACGAAGACAATAGTAATAATCCAATTAGCAAATAGTTATTTTAAAATAAAATCAAATCATGACATCTAAATATCTTCCTTTAATAATAAACTTTTAAAGTGGTCCTTAAATACTGCAATTGATTTCGATCGCAAAGCCATTCCCAACTGATTCCATACATCCCACCTTCTTGGCAAATTTCATTACCATCCCGATCGTCATTACGCTCCACCCATTTATTAGTAAAGTACACTATGTAGTGCCTCCCACATAAATGTCTTTACTAGGAGGTCTTAATTATATTAAATATCAATAAATCTGAAATTCATGAAAAAAAAATTTGATCCGCGGAATCGCCTGTTTTGCACGAAAGACGGAATGACCCACATACCGATATTTATATGGTAGTGTTTATAGCTTCAGAAATTCTCAAGTTGGTGGCATAAAGGCATTTTATTTAACTTTCATAGTTTAATTGTAAAACGCAGTAAAGTGAAATATGTATCAACTGACCCAGTCTCCTCTACGCGTAGGTAGACACATTTACGCATAAACAATATATGATAAATTATAACAAACTCACACGTACTCTTCATCCTCACTAACACCTTCTTATTTCATCACGCCCACCTGCACATACCCTGACTCCGCTTCATTGGATCTATAATATATATAACTTTGAATTAGTTATCACAATCCCACACTTATATAGTTTTATTGACATTTTTATCCCCTAAAATTAGGTTATATATTTTTTTGAAATTTGTATCCCCTGATTCAATATTGTTTCTACTGTTTAATACACACGAGAGCAATGATTCCGGGTCACCAATAGAAACATTGATATCTCGGAGCCTATAACCTTAAAAAGAATGGCTATACGTTACATAATTGACACATTAATAATGAATATTGAATACCAGGAACGCTTTTTATACTCGTATATATATTTTGTGACAGTTCAGAAACAAAACCATAAACAAATGAAGTGCATTTTTAGCTTGATTTACAAAAAAAAAATATTTTGTTTTTAGGCTATTTTGATAGCATTACTTTAAATCAAACAAGAAGTTTTATTCATTTTAGTTGAGTAGTATTAAACAGTGCTTATGTAAAATACTTTTTTTGAATAACCTAGCATTCTTAGTTCTACCACACGGACTGCTCGAGCAGTTCATTGAACGATATACAAGGACCGCTCGAGCAGTCGTTGTCAACTGCTCGAGCGGTCACTGCCAACTGCTCGAGCAGTCGCGTTCAACCGCTTGAGCAGTTGACAATTCAGCTGCAATCGCGATATGGATTTTGAGAAAGAGGCACTACTGGTGCTGCTTTTGCTCAGTCGCAGACGACGGAGTAGAAAGCTAAAAAAAACTGGGTTCCTACAATTTTGGAATTGAGACATGGAAAATTTCATCACTGGTTTATGGAACTTAGAACTTAGAAGTTTTAATCTTTGTTTGACGAATTATACAATATACTGAAGGATAACATTAAACGTCAAGACACCATTAAAAGAAGAAGTATCCCAGTAGAAGAAAGACTAACTGTAACACTGAGGTATAAAAAAAATCATAACCTTATTTCAGTAAATTTTGATTCCTCGAAATATTAGAGATAACATCATCGGGTTCGTAGACGGTGGCAGACGCGACGCTGGGCGGATGAGTGAAGGTCGCAGGGGATAACTGCTCCAGAGCAGTCTGTGTATGTCTGGCAATTGCTCGACTGCACGATTAAATTTCATCATGCTGTTGACCGCTCGAAGCGGTCGCGACTGCTTGAGCAGTCCGTGTATGCCGATCACTAGAAGATAGTGATGGGTGTGATCACGAATAGCAATAACAATAACGTGTGATATTTGCAATCACGAAGAACGCGTTACGAGAATTTGAAAGAACATGCTATTTGAATCACGGCTACGAATAGCACCGCGTTGCCATCACTCAGCGCCGCTACGACGCGACCGATCACTGATCAGTGATTGGCCGTTCTCACTGATCGCCGTCGAACGACCGCGCGGCGCGCCACTGAACGATGATCGGTGAGCCGTTCATTTGGTTTCGTTCATTCTTAGATCACTAGACGTGATCGGCGATCAGTGGATCAGTGATATGATCAGTGGATCAGTGATCTGCCATTCGTTCTGGGCGAACGCCCGCGCCGCGCGCGCCGGCTGGACGATGACTGATGAGTGGCGCGTTCATTTCGTACGTAACGTGAATTTGGACACTGTTATCGCTCGTGTCGTAATCGTTCGTGTAAATGAGTTTGCTCATGATTTGTTAAAGCAATAAAGTAACTTTTGGGGACAAGTGGCTTACATTATTTCAGAAAGACGAACTCGGCTTAGCACCAAAAGAGCGAGAGAGATAATCTTTCTGAACGCGAATTCTTCTAATTACTAATAAATATTAAGCAAATATAATGCGCGTTTCTGTTATCAGTTATCACATTGACGAAACTTTGTTACTTAACGTTTCACAGTACATTTCAGTACAATCACGAAAATCACGAGTAGCAGTTATTATCACGCGTGATAAAATACCAGTAACGTGATCGTTGCGTGATTTAAAATTGAGAATCAGGCCCATCACTACTAGAAGATTGTATTTCACTATGCAGTCGCAGCTTGAAGCAGTCGGTCCTGACTGCTTCAAGCAGTCCGTGTATGGCCGACCTTAGTTTCTAAGTTATTAATGTTTATGTTGGAGACCCGGTTGCTCCCGAATGTATTTAACTTTCCTCTCAATATTTGAATAATTGTCAAACATTCATTGGTTTATTTCAGATAATTCTTCAAGATGTAATGAAACACCGTATAATGCTGCATTTTTCTGAAATAAATTAAAAATAATAATATTAAAGTAATAATGTTTACGAGTTGAGCAGACGGTAAAAGTCGCTCAGTAGATAAGCGGTTCCAACAACGAAATTACTCAGTAGACCATTGCCGGTCCATAATGCGCTTAATGACAGAACAGCGGACAGATTCGCTTCAAAAACAAAGAAGCAGTTTACCGTCGAAAAGCAATCAAGCTTAATGTTGGCCCGAGAGCATTCTCCGGTGGGTCCAGAGCGGTCCGCGGATTATCATCGCTCGGACGTCCGATGACTGCGATGACTCCGGTGCACTTACCCTGAGCAAATAACCACGTAATAACAAGGCTCGCTCTCATTGTTGTTGAAATATGTCCGCCCGCTTGATCATGTTATTCTTTATGAGCTTATGAGGCTGATCGGAATCGAAGCATTGTTTGCTTATATAATACGAGGTGGCAGCAAGGGTTGTGTTGCAAACTGCAGCTGTTGCTGACTATGGTGCTAGGAGGTGTAAATATCTTAATAATAATCATATTAATTAGTTTCAGAATGTTTATGTCATGGGAATACGTCAATTTAGTTACAGCATTAGCATTAGCATTTGAGCAATGTTCCCTAAAATACTTAATAATCAATTAGACACGATCAAACATTATAGTCCGTGTTTTTAAAATATAGAAACACTGTCTACAAAATAAATCAAGTATTAAAAATAAATCCAAAAGAAGGATAAACAGTCCAACAGATGGATAAACAATATTATTCCCTGTAAACCATAATCAAGAAAATAATGAATAGTCGAAAAAAATACTTTACGTAATCAAAATGGATATATCTAACAATATAAAATAGTTTGTTTGTATCAACTGTTTAATTTAAAATGGATGTGATTATTATCATACGACAACCTCTTACAACCAACCCTACTGTGAAGTGTTTATATGTAAGTGCGCGTGTAACATGTGTGTTACACGTGCTTATCGCGCGTATCTCGCTATTACAGACGGTCGAAAAAAATCCGATAAAAATGCGATTCCGTTAATTTTATCCCAACGGAAAATGGTAACGAACCCGGAACCTTACAATATAAGATCAGGCGGCCTAACCACTACGCCCTCAGTTGTTAATAAACAAATAGTAATAAAAACAACGGTCACAATATAAATTAAAGACAATCATACATTATAGTCTACACTATATTTTATACAGGTGAAATATACATAGTTTACAAAATGCACCTACCAAAATAATAATAATAAAATAATGTAGCTTACCAAACCTAATTTAACCTATAGCGAAAACAATACCCCAAAAATAGAAACAATATTCAAATTAGTTAGATAACAATTCAAAAAATATTTTAGAAAATCAAAATAATCGCAATATTTCCCTAAGCAAGCTATACCAATAATAAGGAAATAACTAACCGCCCTACCTATACGAACGTACGTGATACGGTCGCTAGATTACCGCCCGAACGCAACAACCCGTATCACGTACTTCCGAGTACGCTCCAGAGTCAAATTGTTCCTAAAATTTTAAATACTAAAAAGGGAAATACATGGGTCTCTTGTGTAAAAGAATTGTCTGGTATATTCTAAACAAGTATTGTTATTAAGGAATCTAATGAAAAAAAAACGACGATTTCTCACCTACTTTTCGAATAATAACCCAAAGGTAGGGCAGTTAATATATGAAACGATATTCATAAAATTATAGAACACGAATCACCGTATAGCCACAGTATACTAGACAGTAGCTTCTCTTAGAACAAAATTGAAATCGAAGCAAGTGACGTCAGGAATCTTAAGGGCTACCACAAATCGTAATATGGTTACTCTTCTTCTTCTTGAAGCATCGTCCCGGCCACATTTACGGTGCCCCGGCGACGCAGATGCTATTATGCTACCGATTTATTCTGAGAATACCATATGGCGTCGACTCGTAAATCTCCACAAAAAAGTAATAGTAAGAGCGGACACAAACTGCGCCCACAGCGCGTCACAGCCCACAGCGCCGCAACTATGGGCTTAAGGACGTGATATGACTTACCCCTGGCCCCACTTCCGTCGCACCCTCTTCCCGCATTACCTTGTAGCTCTTGAGTGAACTTACTGGGTGTTATTATACTGTGGTATAGGCGATTCGTGTTCTATTAATGCGATTGATCTTGACAACTTATGACATCAACATGTGAATGACATCAACTTCAAATGAGTTGATAAGGAATATTCAAAGGGTTTTAAGCAGGATATAAAAGGGAGTGTGATAAGTTTGCATAAAACAATAATCAATAAGCACTTTATTAAGTGGTACATGAGTCAGTTACATAAAATATATTGATGTTGTTTGATACATTTTAATTATAATGTTCCGAAGTACTCTTTACCATCTTCCTGATTGCAAATGGTTCCACGTCCAATAATTTGAATCTTCTTTTTCAGAAAATGCGGAACCCAGTCAGTATAAATACACAGCCTTTCCTGCTTTGCTTAAGAAACTCTGTAATAAGATTCTTCTGTAGTCTGCAGCTGTCACCCATCAACGAGGCCATCGGGCAACACGACGCGCACTGATCAGGGCGTGGCTGCTTGCCGCATTTTTCGTCCATCGCAGATCCGAATCGGCGGACTGTTGTTTGTGTAAGGAAAATGATGATGGGGTTAATTGCCGTATTGCCGGACCACCCGGACGCTAATTATCGTACGCACGTAAGATGGGATGGGATGAGATGAAACCAGGCTTCGAGACGCTGCACTGGAGCCATGCGTGCGTCGTCTGCTACACCTAATTGCAGCACGAACGAATATCATGAGGGTTTTTTTAATACCTACTAGAAGCCAGTTCATAACGGGCAGTCTGCTATGGATGGAGTTGGATATTGATTCAAGTTTCTTGGCCGATCCAAAACAATATGAAGAACACTCTTTGAAGTGAATTGTTCGGTAATGCCACGAGCTTGGTAGCAAATAAGCTGAAATCAAGCTAATTGAGGATCGTTGTCTCTAAATGATATATCAGCAATAATCGCATAGTTAAAGGGTAATCAATTCGTGAAACGTTTTCTAAGAATTACATTTTAATTTTTAAAAAAATATTGTAATATGAAATCGAAGACTCTCGCGGTTTTTTGACATTATAGATAAGATAAAAACGAATTTACCGTGTGAATTTTGTGGCACCCGACGATTCGGCGATGTTGCAACCGCCGTTGTCCAGGGTAGACTGAGGCAGTCAACATCGCCGAAACGTCGGGTGCTACAAAATTCAAGCTGTAAATTCCTGTTTATCTTATTTGTAAAGAATTGTAAGTTCTTACGTCACATATCAATAAATATAAACGCATACTGATAATGATAAATACAAATCTTCTTTAATACCTTATTTATAAAAGTGCAATTTGTTATCAAAACGATACGTTTGCAGTACATGCATCGCTTTGGCAAAAACTTCGATAGTAATTACAATATTGTCAATTTTATAATACTTCGTTCCTCGACTTAGTAGTAGCTAGTATCTTGGTAGGGTCTCTTTATTATTATTTCCTAATATGTCTGTGTATTTAATATCATCGTTAATATCATGCATTTTTTGAATCAAAGATTCTGTGATCAAGACCCTGAATCAAAGATTATCTATAGATATCACTGAAAAAACTCACATTTTGCGCCTGCTAAGAAAGGTTTTTGTATCGTTATCTGGAAATTTCATTTCCCTGATGTCTTCGGCTCCGAGAGAAGTACACGAAACCATTACAAACACATTTTTGATTAAAAAAACCTGATGCATCATTTTGAGAAAACGGTCCTCAACTTAGATATGCTCACTGACTATGAACGAAAGTAAAAAACTAAGTTTTATAAAACTTCATAAACTATAAAATATAAATTACTATTATACAACTATTATAAATTATATTATAAAATTAAATGAAAAAAACTGACTAATTACGTACAAGCGTAATAAAATGTCATCTGCAGGTCTAGTTTTGTACGATTCGGTATATGTAACTACCAATAATTGCTATAATATAAAGATGTCCGTCGGTTGAATAATAACCATAGGTATAACATATAATAATAACAGTAATAAAAGAGTTTAAGTATTTTGCTCAGTATGTATTCAGTATTCAGTATTCAGTATTCAGTTTATTTATTCAGAATATTCAATAACAGCATGAATTAGGAATTAAAGCTAATTATCGCATATTAGAATTCGTCAGTGTATATGTAGATATAAAACTATTTAAGCATAAATATTAATTCAACAATAGCATTGACTAAAGTCGGCTTTACACGACAGACAAATATTTTTTTTTTTTTAAATAATAGAGCTGAATCCATGTACATGAGTATACATATAAAATAGATTATTATTATAAGAATATTAATAGTCATCAAGCACTTTATACAAAAAATAATCACACAATTGGAAGTATCGAAACAAAATTGGAAAAAAACAACGTATGTATATGATCAGGTATGTTACATTACACATTGTAATCTACATATTAAATATTAAATTCATAATATTATAATTAAATAATAAAAACTAAAATGAGGTACCTGAAAGTTACATATTAATGTTATTCCCATTTCAAAGAATTGGCATGCTCAAAAAAATCACCCAGCTTATAGAAAGCATGTGTGGATTGCAGCTTTTGTTTTATAAATCTTTTGTTAGACGTACCCACTTACCATAATATATTACTATGTATTGCTACGAAAAAAATCGGTTTTAAAAATCAGTCGATGAACGCCGTCTCTCAGCCAGCCGGTGGACGATCCTGGTCGGGTTCCATTGCGACGTCTCGGGCAGTGCGGTTCGCTTCTCGGATAGGGGCGGGATCGGGCCAAGCGCCAAGAGCTGGCGTTATTATTTCATTAAAGTGTATGACGGAATTTAAATATTATTAGTGTAGCTTGTATATGAGATATTCCAGGCATATGAGGTTTCGGAATCTGTGTGCCATCAAGTCTTTAAGTCTAATATTTCGATATTAAAATATGAGTGGTGCGCCTCCTGGTGGCCCGATTTCAACCACAACCACCTATTCAACTCTTGCCATGACCAAAGTATGTCTGCATGCCAAATTTCAGCTCAGTCGGATTAAGCGTTTGGGTGCTATCGTGGAGGAATATTCAAACATAGACAGACAGACATACCACTCGGACAGACCAATCTGGAAATGGTCTTAATCGATTTAGGGAGGGGGGGAGCTCAAAATGGATATTTTCGTTTTCATCTCGAAAAAAAAAGTGCTTTCACAACACTTATCCACCAGCTGCCAATGAGTTGAATATTAAGAAATAAGGGACTTCGCCACACCAATTGCGTTATTTTTTAACTATTAGACTATCTTAATAAAAGCCATTAAAACGGTCTATGTTTCTCCTTTAGCCGCAGAAAACATTAGAAAATCATCAATTTCCCAAGAATGGCTCTAGGAGGACTATCACTGGGCACATTGGGCCTGAAATGGGCCGTAAAGATTCTACTCGTTGACGTGAAAACGTCTTTAAAAAGCTTCCATACTTAAAAACCAGTGAAACGATGTTTTTACAAATTGCTACGATTGCTTTTAAATATGTATCAGACTTATTTAATAATGTTTAACCTATTTCACATAAAAACTAATTATTTTATTTACTTAATTAGGCATATACCTTTTCAAGAATAAGCTCAACTCTTATGTATCGAGAGTAGGAAAGATAGGTCACCTAGTACGGGACATTGATGTGTTGATCACATCAATGACAGAAAAGTATAACCATATTTATCGTTCTTGCAACCTACAGTGATCGTAGAGACTTTGGGACAAAACGCCACAAACCGGTCAGATGCTGACGCCTTACTGGGAGGCACTGAGAAGAGAAAACAGCGGGCCGACCTCGCGCCCTGACTACCAGATTTGGCGGGATTTCTCCGTCCTTTCGCCTGGTTACGGTTTCAAAGTCGCTTGTGCAAGCTCTACCTAATGTAAGCGGTAATTCAGTTCAAATTTATCGCGGACTGCCACACCCTTTACCCGTCTACCATTCGGCATCGGGTGGCCAACGACTCGATTCAAGAGCGGTCAACATCCACCCCCGCTGCTTTGGAAATAGTATATGGCCTCCAGACACCTCCGAAGTGTACAGTCGATTGGCTGACGCTGTCGTGACAGTGTACAGTCGGAAACTGATCTACCTGTCGTGGCATGGGACACAGTCATTGCCGGAGTACCTTCTTCGGGGAGGCTACTGGATAGGAGCTGAAGCGTGAGTTGAGCTGACCAGAAATAACGAGCAGGTCCCAAACTGCACTAGAACCATTACCTACCAGGGACTATCGACACTTGGAGGCGAACACGTCAACCGGCGAACCCGTCACCCCCAGGGAGTTTTATCAATAGTAATACCAGGGACTAGGGACAGCTAGAGCTATCAACTACAACGGGCAAACCAGTCACATCGAGAAGTGTTCTGTCTTCTTTGGGGTGAGAGCAGAAAGAAGACTTGGACGAAAAACAATCCACTGTCTATTTACGCCACATGCGCGTCAGAGGCCACCTAACGGTACCCTAGCGCGCAGCCTCGCCCCCTCACTAGCAGTTTGGAAGGATATCTCCATCTGGAATTAACCTGCAGGATACCTCCTGCCTCCTGACTGGTTAGAGGCTCGAGGTCGCTAGCGCGGTCCTCTCCCTTACGCAGCGGTGAAACGGTGTCTACCGAATTTATCGCGGACCACGGCATCCTTTGCCCGGCTCTTCACCCGGGTTTGGTAGCCGATTGGTCGTTGCAGAAGCAGTTGGCGTAAGGTGAACAACTACCCCCGCTCTATAGGAAACAGTACTATTTCCAGACTCCCCCGGCTGTCGGTAAGAATGCACAATCGATTGGCTGACGCCGCCGCCTCCACGTAGAAGTGCGCAAACCGTCCAGGATCGCCCGAAGGTTGAATTCTGCGGGAAACTGGCCCGCAAGCCAGAGCCCTACCCAGGCTTGCACTTCTACGTGGAGGCCGACGGATGGGTGTTGACCTGTGAGTTTGACTGACCCTGAACATATGGGTTTTAGTGGTTAAACTGCAACAGTGCCCATTAGCTCCCAGGAAAACAAACACCTGTTTACCATAGGTGTGACAGACAGCCCTCTATGCAGAGGATGCATGGAGGAAGAAGAAACGCCACAGCATGTGCTCATGGAATGCAGGAGCGTGGCAGAGCAACGGGCAAGAATACTACAATCTCCAGCATCTCTCCCGGAGGCCTGTAGCAACCCAAACAGGCTGCTAACCTTCTGGGACAGCCTGGGTTGGCTGAAGTAACATAAATGGAAACATGAGCCACGCACAACGGCCCAATCAAGAGGCCAAGTGCGGGAAAAAGCCCAGTCAAACTAACTAACTAACTAGCTCCCAGGGACTATGGACAGGCTGATCTGGCTGAGCTATTACACATTCTGAACGATTGAGAGTGGATAGTGGTTTTCTTAGGTTGGTCGCCGTTGTTTATTCTCAATCCCATGTAACTAAGGCAGTGTGTAAAATAAATATCAAAAACCCGTGACTACCAAAGAAATACCCGACAACAATAGATAATATGATCTCTGTATGTATCCACATTATGCTCAGCTCTCGTCTTGTTTCTCAGCGCCTGCAATTAAACTGAAATTATCCAGTAAATTGCAGTCCGCGGGGCGGCCATTTCCCTGACGAATCGGACGGGAAAAAAGCTCGTTTGTTTACTTATCTAAGTTGTTAAGCACGTCATTCGGCGGACCAGTAACGAGCCAATTTACATGAAATTACGGGCTCGCCGCCCCATGGCTCTGCACGCCCGGAAGATCACGTCGAGACGAGGACTACGTGATCTGCGATACCAGCTGATTTGCCGACCTCACCCGATGAATATTTAAATTATTTAAAAATAATGTAAAGCTCTATCTACCGGATTTCGATTGCACTACGCAACTGCGATTTACGTCAGTAGTATCAGAATCGCCCGCTAGATGTCGATAATAGATTTTAAAAACAGCGGCATCTTTTGGATTGTAATCGCACTACCCTGCGCTCGTTTTCAAATCGCGGAGCTCTTACATTGTAGTATAATCTTCAACCGCTAGATGGCGATAATAAAAACAATAAATATAAAAATATATAATTTAACAACTTAAAAACAACATTTGTAAATAAATATTAAATCTATTAGAACCCCCTAGGAGAAAGAAGATCGTAAAGCTATGTTTTTTGTGATTATCCTTATTTGCACTTAGTACGTTTCAGGACAATTTCTTTGATCGGTTCTGATAAAGTAAGCCCTGCTGATTCCGTTTTTGTCGATAGCTGCATATGCCCGTTCCAGAGTTTCAACAGAAGGCTTTCGGGATCGTGTCAAAATCCAAGCGTTTCCTGTAATTAAAAATAAAAAACATGTATCTCGCCATCTATGTATTTGCCCTGTAACTAGAGTTACTGCGCAGTGTCGCCAATGCCCTCTAGATGGCGATAGAAAAGCAAAAAATTCCGAAATAAGGCAGAGAAAAATTAAAATGCATGTAATTCCGATTGTATTCAGAAAGTTCAATTGTTTGTATGAGAGAAAGATATTCAGCATGGCATGTCCTTTTTTTAGCTGCTGATGAATTGAATGGTGATTGTCTCTTCTTTCACACGCAAGCAAGGTGGTTAGCTACCGCTATACAGATCATTGCACTCTATTATAATAATGATAGATAATTATGGACTGCATTTATAGGATGACTCAATTAATAAAATAGCTCTTTAAAACTTACTCGTGTTAAAAAGTCCAAACTCGTTGCAAACCCAAATAACGGCGTATGTGTCATAATCTGTGTCAACAATCCAGTAAGGTGCAGCTATACTGAACGGAAGTGAAGGAAATCTGACGGAGAGTTTACCCTCATCTGATCTACTGACTGAGTTTGCTTCTCCTTCTATTGTTGATTGTATGCCAGTCCTGAAAAACACAACAATGAAAATTGTAATATAAACTGATCAGTGCCGGATCAACCCATGTAGAGGCCCTTAGGTCGTCGACATCTCGGGCCCCCTTTGCATTTTTCAAGGGCCCATTTAGGCTGTCAAACATGCTGACGATGATATAGTGTAGAGTAGACGTATATATTTCAACAAAACACGATCACAGTGGCAAAGCAGGCAAAAAGAAACTAAAACGGGCAAACCCGTTACCTTAGAAAGTTTTGACGATATTGAGCGTTCTATCTCCCGTGAGGTGAGAGGAGGACTTAAAGATGAATACAAACCTACCATCTAGTTAAGCCAACATGTTCGTCTGAGGCCAACGCCTTACGGCGAGGCACCGGGAAACGCAACCAGCGGGCAGCCTCGCCCCCCGACTACCGGTTTTGGAAGGAAATCTTCATTTGGATTTCAACATCAGTTTGAATCTATCGCGGACTATTGGCATCTTTTGCCCTGCTCTGAATTCAGTATCAGCTAGCCAATCGGTCATTTCCAGAGTGGTTAACCATAGGTCAACATCCACCCCCGCTGCTTAGAAAACAGTATATATCCATAGTCTCACGACTCCTTCAGTAATTAGACAAGGTGCACAATACGATCTGCCCAACTACTTGAAGGTCAGTGATCTGCTTGGCCTGGTAAGCAGTACCGGGCTACTAGCTGACCACTGACCCAACCACAAAGTGGATAATTACGAAAGATCTTTCAGATCCAGGTGTCCAACTCAAACATTTATTTATTTATTTACTTTTTACTTTAGATACACACACAATGTATATTATATGCTATAATTTAAAATTTAATTTTAAGCTATAATTTTTTGCCTACTCTTCTTTTCACACCAGCATGTTGTTTGACTGGAAGAAATTGTAATGTAGCAATAAGTCTGCCATTGTACCTCATTTTTATTGTGCAATAAACAGATTTTCATTCATTCATTCATTCATGAATGATCACGCAGGGGGAGGAAGGGGGGATGATGAGACTGATCCAAATCGCGTGTATTTTTTTGAACTCCGTGCGACAGCGTAAAAAAAACAGGGCGCCTTAGTCTTGTGAAGAGAGCATTTCAAGGAGACCTTAAATCTTAATGTACGAGGGCCGCCTGAAAGTTTCCAAAACGAATTAAAAAAAACACAACATTTTTACAAAAAAAAAACAACTCCAAATTGATTTATAATTGCAGCAGCCATGCCACGGTGAAATTTAGACAGGCTATGATAATTGAATGCGTATACAAAATTTCGTGTCTGTGCTGTTGACCGTTGTCTGTGCAAGACTGCGGCAACCCTGGTTGCCGCAGTCCTGTCTTGGTGAAACTTAGAACGGGCGGACGTAATTCAATTCATATACAAAACTTCGTGTCTGTGCTGTTGACCGTTGAGGGGTCCCCTCGTCGGGAGCCAAACCTGGGTGCAGCAGCCGTATCATGGAAAGTAGAACGGACTATTATAACTGAATGCGTATACAAAATTTCGTGACTGTGCTGTTGACCGTTGAGGAGTCCCCTCGTCGGGAGCCAACCCTGGGTGTAGAATGAGGTCATGTTTACCATAACAAGAGCATTGTCATCGGAACTAAACCAACATGTAAATTAAACTTCATATGATACTATTTGAGGAGTTTCCAAATTCCTTATCCATCCCATAATCAAAACAGGATTTTGATAAAAATGGGACAAATCTGGAAGTATATCCTTTTAAATAAAAAGATAATTTTGCAAATCGTTTCATAAATGACGGAGTTTTGACATTAAAAAAATACAACCGAATTGATAACCTCCTCTTTTTTTGAAGTCGGTAAAAATTGCAATGAATGGCAGAAAATCATTTCTTTGTTTCTCAAAATAATCTCCGTTTGAGATATTAAACTATATTATACGTATAAACCATATTTTCATAACATTTATACCACTCTCCGTGGGGACCTCGGAAACATGTTTTCGCGGTAATTCACTTTTTCACACAAACGTGCAGTAATACATTTTTTTATACGTGTAAACCCATTTTTTATGACATTTATTTCACTCCTCCGTGGTGACCTCGGAAAAATGTTTTTTTATATTGTCGACATCCTCTTTTAGCGATGATGATCGTCGACCGGGTAATTGGCTCTTAATTTTTGGGAACGAGAAGAAGTCACAAGGTGCCAAGTCTGGAATATATGCAGGATGGTTCGAGAATTCTATGTTTGCCACCTTTGTAAATTCGTTTGTCTGTCTGACAGTGTCCTGGTGCAAGATGGTGCCTCGTTTACGGTTGCTTTTACGGAGTTCGTCAATAACTTCCGGCAAGCAAATGGTCGTGTACCAGTCGACACTCAGGGTAGGATTATTTTCCAAAGCAACAATAGCCACGTGTCCTAAAAAATGCCACGTTAGCCAGTTTTCTTAAAAAAAGAAGCGATCATCGGTTTCGCGGCACTTCGCACGCGCGCCGCTTTGGTTGGTTTCGGCTCTTCTTGAAAGATCTAAGCGATCGATTGCTGCTTTGTTTCGGCACATTATACCGAGACAATCTGGTATACTGTGGTTTCGGTGTCCTTGCAGCGAATACATATTTCGTTACCTGTTACTATGTTACACGCCAAATTCGATGCTTCTTCATTGAATCTGGTAAGCATAGCACTGCACCAATTTACGCCTCCCGTTTTTTGAGCCCAGTCAAAATATGTGGGATCCACCGAGAGCACATCTTTCCCACACCTAACTGTTTGTGTATGAGCTAATGGGCCTAATGGGGAGCTAATGGGCCCTTGCTGAGTTGGCCACGAAGACCCATTCTGTTCAGGGTTGGTCACACTCACGGGTCAACACCCATCCGGCGGCCTCCACGCATGAAGTGCGAGCCTGGACAGGACTCTGACCTTAGGGCTAGTTTCCCCTAGGAGTCAACTTTCTCGCGCTCCTGGACGGTCTGCGCACCGTGCGGTGTAAGCCAATCGATTGTGCACTCTGACTAACAGTCGGGGCAGTCTGGAAACAGTACTGTTTCCTCTAGAGCGGGGGTGGTTGCGGACCTTACGGCGACTGCTCTTGAAACGACCATCGGCTACCCGATCCTGGGTGAACAGCCTGGCAAAGAATGATGTGGTAGATTCGGTTTACACCGTTTTACTGCTTCGTAAGGGAGAGGACCGCGCAATCGACCTCGAACTCGTAACCAATCGAGAGACTGGAGTAATCTGGTTGCAATTGGGAGTAAGGGCGTGAGTGTAAGCCCGCTGGGTAACATACCTGGTTATCTCGCGGATAAGGCTTTGGTCTCTTACGGGCATGCGGCGGAGCTTGACGGTGGACTGTTTTGTCCATGTCTTCTGCGCTCACTTCACGGGAGATAGATACTCACTTCTGCGCTCACTTCACGAAAGATAAACGAACAATCGTTTAAACTTCCTGAGATGACGGGTTCGCTCATTGTAGTTGACAACTCTATTTGTTTGTTGATTATTCTATTCTACTTGATTATTTGTACCGAACTCACGCCTATGCCTAAGGATGCCCGAATGATAGGTCACATGCTGACAGCGATAAATGGGCTCTTCACGAAATTCGCTACTGGTTAATGCGACCGCCTTTGAATTCTGCAAACCAGCTGCAAAATGTCGCTTGGTGCTTCATCGCTGTTTGAAACCGAGCGAGGCTTTGCTGAGCTGTCAAGTTACACTTAAAATCGTAGGAATCATACTGCGGAAATTTTCCACGAAATGTAGACATGACTTAAATCCGTCGTAATGCACACAGGCAATAAAACAAACTTTATTTTATTTCTATCGTTTTTTAAAAAAATATTATTGTAAGCGGCCAATTCCGGTAACTTTCAGTGTGACCTTACGTATGTACATCTTCTCAGATTATCTGTGTGGTGTGCGAAATGATTACGCAAAGTAGCTCGATGAGGATGATATCGTTCTTCAACAAAGTAATGCGCCGAACACTGACCTACAAGTTTCCTCGCATGATCCGGGAAGCCATTGAAATAAGAAGAACCCCGAACTTTAACAGAGACGACGGTTACAAACTCTCTTCTACGTGGAACCCTCTTCTTAAAATGTTTCCGCCGCCGAACGCCGAACGCAAAGACGTAAAACAGGATACAGTGAGTGTTGTGTGCAGGACGGATTTTCAAAATTCCCGCGCTCCGAGCCCGGCCCCCCACCACCGTTATAACCTACGCAGTGGCGGAAGCGGTACGCGGTCTACCCGCAAAACAACGGATTGACAGCTCTTCAGTCTACCCTGGACAACGGCGGCTGTAACGTCACCGAAACGTCGGGTGCTACAAATTTCACGCGGTAAATTCGTTTTCTATCCTATTTATAATGTCAAACAACCGCGATAGTCTTCGATTTTATATGACCTACAAGTCGTCCACTTATTCGGTAGCGAGTGGTTTCGTGCAGCTTAGGCCATAAGATTCATTTTTTTCTCGGATCGGCAGAACTCACGATTCAGCTCCTATTCATAAGCCTTCTCGTATGTAAGGCTACCCCGGGTAAGTCTCGTCGCTGGTGGATCGGTTTCTCCTGGTGGACTCCCCTCCCGGCGCTACAGGACGGTTTGTATACCGTTCGGCGAAGCCAATCGGTTGTGCACTCTGACTAGTCTCGAGTTAAGAATTCTTCAGTTCAGACTTCTTCAGTCTTCTTCTTCTTCTGAAGAAGTCTGGAGACTAATGGATATATAGGTCTCCTATCCTACTGTCTCCTAAGCAGCACGGGTGGAGCACTCCTAAGCAGCAAGAGTGGTTGACCTGTCGTCACCCACTCTTGAAATTACCATTATGCTACCTGATCCTAAATTCAGAGCCGGGCAAAAGATGCCTTCGTTCCGCGATAGATTCAAACTGAATCACCTCTCATCATTCGGCAGGTAGCGGTTGCGCAAGTGACCTCGGACCCTTGACCAGTCGGGAGGTTGGAGGCATCCTGATTAAGGATGTTAATTCCAGACGGAGATATTCTTCCAAAACTGCTGGTCAGGGGGCGAGGCTGCCCACTGGTTACCTTTCCCAGTGCCTCGCCGTAAGGCGTTGGCCTCTGACGGGCATGTTGGCATAGCTAGACAGTAGATTTGTATTGTATCTACATAAGTCTTCTACGCTCATCCCACGACTGAAAGAACGATCACATATTGTTATACCAGCCTGGGGTGACAGGTTAGCCTGGTGTAGTCGACACCGCCCTACTAGTCCACTTATTAGTAAAGAAAACTTAACTTGGGGAAATGCACCATCTGTGGTGTTGTAACGAAGTTTAGTGAATATTTCTGCATAAAAATATTTTTTGAATGATTACTTCAAACTTGAAAAGAATTAATTATGTTTATATTCTATTTCCGATGAACATACATATATTTTTATTGAATGTACTCATAAATAAACTAGTAGAATGGTTTCTTTATGATTATGAAAACAAAGATGATTTCAAATAGGTATTTATCTGTGACGTAAGTCAATAAATATGACAATAAATCTATATGGCTAAAAATCTATGTATACATACATCCTCCGCCAGACTTTGATTGCATGGTAATTTGAATATACGAGTAATATGTATTAATCAATATTATTACGTATTGGAAGCTGTATACCGAATAAAATAAATACAGCTTTTTGGAAATTATATTAAAATAATAAGACCTATTATTTAAAAATTCGATTGTTGTTATATTATTATTTTATACCTTATAGGCGTGTTTAGAGCCCCATCAACAGTGCCTTACCTTACTTTTTAACCCCGACGAAAAAGGAGAAGGTTATCAATTCCCTCCCGTAGATGGGACTCCTTAACGGTCAACAGCACAGACACGAAATTTTGTATACGCATTCAGTTATAATAGCCCATTCTAAGTTTCACCATGACATGGCTGTTGCACCCAGGGTTGGCTCCCGACGAGGGGACTCCTCAACGGTCAACAGTACAGACACGAAATTTTGTATACCTATGCATTAAATTACGACAGCCCGTTCTATGTTTCACCAAGACAGGACTGCGGCATATTGAGATGTCAACTACAACGGGCGAACCCGTCACCACAGGACGTTTTAACGATTCGTCGTTCTATCGACCTGCAGTGAGCGTAGAAGACTTAGGACATAACAATCCGACGTCTAGCTACGCCACAACCCGTGAGAGTCCAACGCCTTACCGCGAGTTAGCCAGGAATAAACCCGGCGGGCTCGAGATACTCGCGCCCTCACTTCCAATTGTGACCAGATTTCTCCGGTCTCTCGATTGGTTCCGAGTTCGATGTCGCTTGCGCGGTCCTCTTCCTTACGAAGCGGTGAAACGGAGTACACCGAATCTATCGCGGACCAAGGCGTCCTTTGCCCGGCTCTGAACCGGGATCGGATGGCCAATGGTCATTTCAAGAGCAGTCGCCGTAAGGTACGCAACCACCCCTGCTCTATAGGAAACAATACAGTTCCCAGACTCCCCTGGCTTGCGCCGCACGGTGCGCAGACCGTCCAGGAGCGCCAGAGGTTTGATTCCCACTGGTTGACCCAGTGTCTTACCCAGGTTCGCACCCCGTGCGTGGAGGCCGTCGAATGGGTGTTGACCCGTGAGTGTGACCGACCCTGAACACATGGGTCATCGTGGCCACCTCATCATGGGCCCGTTAGCTCCCAGGACTGCGGCACCCAGGGTTGGCCTCCAATGAGGGAACTCCTCAACGGTTAACAGCACAGACGCGAAGTTTTGTATACACATTCAATTATGTTAGCCCGTTGTATGGTTCACCATGACATGGCTTCTGCACTTATAAACATTTTTGGAGACGGTTTTTGTTTTGTATAAAAATTGATTATTATCAATATCCTTGTATATCACGAATGTCGCCCTATTGAATCTTATAATAGATTTTAGGACCTATGACTGCCATCTACACGTTGCGTTTCATAGTAAAATACTGGTTTCCAAATAGTAGTACCACGTTGAGCAATCTAATGCGCTATATAATCAATGTTAAATATTATTGATAATATATGCTATTGATAATCAATGGTAATAGCTTAGACACTACTAAAGGAAGATACTTATTTTACTGAAAATAGATGAAACAGAACAAGAACTTCAATGGCTAATCAACTTCCAGAGGATGCATGTACATACATTAAAAAAAAAACAAATCATATATTAAAATACTTACAAACTGCTCAGCTGTTTGTTTAAAACTGCGACAGTTCCGCTGCCCTTGTCGGAATAATTTGCCGTTACACATTTTCCCCCCAATTGGAACACTGCAAAGTATCTTTCAGCTTCGTACCATTTTCCCAAATACTGTAAAAAATATCTTTAATGATTTTGATATTTTTAAAAATAAACATAGGAAATATGTGAATCATACACCTGCAGGTATTTGAAAATTTAAACCAGCATTTTCAATATTAAAATACGACAATGCCCAGTATTTAATTTATGCGAAGAATATACACTTTTCGTAATGAATATACCTATATTTTATGAGAACAACATTTGGACAAAGAAATTTCTCATTTATTGGGTCAAAAATATATGACATCCTCCCGGTTTACCTAAAAGAGACACCCACTTAGAAAGTCTTCCAGCAAAAGAGATAAAAAAGTGGCTGCTAGATGATGGTAATACCGTTTTTTTTTTTTTTTTGGCCTTTTAATTTTTATAACTGATTTTTATAACTGAATTATATATTATTATTATTACATTTTGATTTTGATTATGGTTATTTTATGACTATTTATGATTATTTATTGACTGTTACGCTTTTGATTATTTTACTTATACCTACTTAATTTTTAATATTTAATATTTATATGAATTTCTGACATTGAAATTATTTTATAACTATTTTATACCTACGACTCTTTTTAAATACTTTTATTTTTAGTCATTATTTAAGCTTTTTATTTGTGATTTTTTATTTGTCACTTTTTTTGGCTGTGTATTGTTCATCTTTTAGGTATGTATTAAATAAAATTGCACGTGGTTATTTAGATTATTCATAATTTTTTTAACGTTTTCGCATGCTTAACTTATTCACATGTATTTTTATCGTATTCAACCACTCTATCAAATGTCTTCTTGATGTGGATTTAGTTATATCATATTTTATTTGATGTTCTATATTGAAAGTTGTAATATTAGTGAATCGCTTTAAAAATATTTGAATGAAAATGAAATGAAATAAAATAAAACTCATTGACCCCATGAACCAACAAACTAGCTGCCGTTCCATTTGAGACAACGCTGGGCATTGCGCTTATAATACGATAATGGGCTCGATTGTGTTTTTCTTGAACTAAAATCGGAAATTAGTTCATGTGAATAAGGCACAGCAGTATGTCAGGGCGGGATGTGAAATGAACGTTTGTTTATTTTCCGCATTAAAACTACCTACCAAAGAGATTCGGGCGTCTATACATTTGCAGGGGTAGTTTTGGTGTGGGAAAATCGACGATAGTATATTTCATATTCCGTTCTGATGTATTGCTATTTGCTCTGTCTCGTTCGGTTGAACTAAGTTACCATTTTAGTTCACGATGAAACGCAATCGGGCCAAATGTACACTAATGAAGGAGCTTACCCTTGATGCGTCGAAATTCGGCATAGCCTGGACATCTGGGCACTGCCCGAAGAAAGGTACTTGTGAGTAGCAACTCTCGCACAGGTAGAATATAAAAATCAGGATCAAAGCTTGTCGATTCATTCTAAAACAAAACAAGATGAGATGCTGATGTTAGGTTTCCTAACTTACTCTCTCTGTTTCTGATTCGTAAATATCATAAATAAGTCGTCAAATACGGTTGAAAACGTCTTGATATCATCAGAGTTTCAAACCAACAGAAGTGCCATGAATTGGTTCAATTGATCGTCGTTTCTATAATGTTTATCTTGAGTGAGAGATGAATCAGTCGCCGTAGACTCGAGAGATCTTCCGCAATCTGGTCGATCGGCAAACTTATTACACTGAGAAAAATATAACGATGTGATACACGAAAAGGATTACTTATGTAACTCGGTCTGTGGTCGATCCGTATGAATTAACATGACGCGTAACGGTGCCGGGTTGACGGTTGTTGCCGTGTCGTAATGTTAAAACAATGTTATTTCATTACGTCGCGACCTTAGAATTTGGAATCTCTCTTCTAATATGACAGCATGTAGTAGTATACGCACAGTTATATTCGGACACATGAAACCTGTCGAAACAACAGTATACTCTTATTTCCGTATTACCCGTTCAGAAAATGTTGATACATATAATCGGGTAATGGAGTTTCAACAAAAATTCTTGTAATTCAATAAAATTACGATTGAGACATCGTTATTCTGTATAAAATCGTAATAACAAAATGGCAATGTAAGAATCAATCCAATATTTTTCTCAGTGTAAGATTTGCTAGATTATACAGCTATCAAGACGACCTAATGCTATTAGAAATCGTTTGTATAGAAGACGGGTGATGGATGGTTGGCTTTTGAACCCATCCACATTATGGAGAATTAAATATTATTACTTCCAGTAACTTCCAGTGTCTTCCAGTGCTGTTAAACATCTAATAGGAGTGGTTCTGGACAAATAAACTCACATGGACCTCACATCTGAACAATGTTTGATAAAATGATTGGCCGCAAAGTCTGAAAGATTGGGGGCTGGATAAAGAAAATAATCCACCGGGCACTCAAAAGCAAAGATGAAACATGAAACGTGGAAATTAAGTTGCAAAAAGAAACTGCAACAAAACTAAAATGAAATACTTGCACAAAAAATAAACGTCAGGAAGGTTACGTAAAAATGATTGATATTTTGCCAAGCGACAGGATCTCTTCAAACAAAAACCACTAATTCGTGTAGTAAATTAATAGATTTCTACAAAGGTAATATAAACACGTTATATTTGTCCATCTCCAAGACAGCCCGCGTCGCCGGGCCAAAATCATTGTAAAAAATACAAGGTATATATTTATTCAGTACAACCTTGATTTAACGAAAATCCATATAACGAATTTATCTACATATGTAACGACTATTTTAAAATCCCTTTGAACGTACCATAAGATCCAATGCTAAAATACTTCTATATTACGAAAATAACACGTTGATAACATTGATGTAGTGAATTTTTGATCTTCTCGGAAAAAATAATCACCTTTATGTAACGAAAACCTCAGTATTAAAACCTTAGCGTATGTCAAAAGGTGTCCGTTAGAGGTAACGCCGTACTCATCCGGCGCGGCGGGCTAAACTCATGAGAAACTTGGAGTGTTCCAGATGCTTCTCAGATATAGGCTATATCAAACTGCCTGGAAATGCGACTGAAATAAACTAAAAAACCATGGAGACCTCAGTTCCGAAATGTGTTTTTTTTAATAATTAAAACGAGAGTAACAATTGCCGGCCTAACACATTGAAAAAATGTTATGTTTGTAATTATTAATTAATGGGAACAACTCCCTTAACTACGCCAATCTGACAACTCAATCTCGAGGGATTGACCTAAAAACGTTGCCGTTGCCGAAAAAATTGAAAACCAGAACTGAACAAAACTGAAGACAGCATGCAACAAGTAACAAATAGATTTATTATATAAAAACTGTTTCAGGTTTAAGTACTTATATATTTATTTTTCTATAAACTCCCTGGAATATTAAAGAATTTATTTAGACTCCACAAGATTATAGAATATTCCATATTTCAAACTTTTAATTCTCTCTTTTTCTTGCAACCCCAACAAAATTTAAACACAAAAGGTAAGATGTCAAAAATGGCGTCAAAACATCAAATGAAAAATTAAATGTTTATAAAAAATAGACCATCGCGCATAACAGTAATGTGCACAGGTAAAATGCAATAAAAAAGACGACTTTTATTGCAATATTCGGGTATCCTTAGACCAATAATTGCACCCATGCTGCTCAATTTCGTGGCCCAAAAGGGAGCAAAAGGGCTGCTAAATAAGTCTGCAAAAGTTATAAAGGCTGGCATGGTTAGGTATAAGAGTTTCCATGGGCACATGCTATTCAGCCGCAATGAAATTGCTACTAGACTTACCCTTCGTCAGTACATATACACATAAGGAAGCTATTACCGTTGCACTTGGGTCCAAGAGGACGAAACAGTTTTAACAAGGAGTTCTGGTAAGTAATTGAAAAAATCCCAGGAAATTTATTAGGTAGTGACTGCTGACACAATTTTTGACATCTCACAATTTCAAAGACTGGCTTTGTGATAAAGGACAAACCGACTTTGAACACTGGTCTGATATACAGAAGGAGCGAAAATAAATAGGAAAACGGAAATATGTAGGTATAATTGGACTAATTGAGTTCAAACTGGTCAAAGCCCTGGGAATGACATCGGCCATCATTCAGGCAGAAATTAATGTTCTAGAAACTTGCGGAAATGCCTAAATACCCTAAAGAAATTCATAAAATAGACCAAAGCAACACTAACGTAGGTATCAGTGCATGAAGGGTGCGAAGTAACGAAACGAAACGAAAATGCAACTGCTGACCACCTTGACAAGAAAGGAGAAGTATGTCTTTATAGGACTTAGATTATTCAGCTGAAAAATCACACACTGATCAAATCAGATGGTACAGAAGAACGAAGCTAAAATATTAGAATTAAATATTATGAAAGCCGAGCGAAAACATGCATAAACATTCCACTGAAAAAAACAATGAAGTTATCTCATCGAAGGTGAATTAAGGCTAAAAACAGAAAACTTTCGTTAATCAAGTGAATTGCCTATAAAAAAACATAGTAATCACTGATAAAGGAATGTGCATTTATTTGCAATGAAAATGCTGACACCTCAGAGCATCTACTATGTATGAGTGAATCAATCGCATACCAGACTCTGCCATCTAGGAAAGGTGATATTAAAACCTAAAGAGATTACCAAAATCATACGCAAGAGAACCCTGAGATTCATAAGATGATTCGGGTAAGACTGGGTGAATTAGGAAACAGAATATATTTACAAAAAACAGGAATAATCCCTTCATTACCGCTTTCAATCTACTATAATGTTTAAGTGAATCCTGGGCTATCATAGCATCGAAACGTCGGCAAGTAGTCCATCAGGCTTACTCAAAACAATCTAGTTCACAATGTAGAAGCGCATGAGGAGGAAGAAAGTGCACGGCTGCCATACAATGCTATTGAACTAGTCTCAAAATCGTTACGCGAAAGTCGTCCAGGTACTGCAAAGAGAGCGCGCCAAGAAGTTGACGGATGCAGTAACTAGAGGAGGTTAACGGCACAACCCCGCGCGAGCGACCAGAATAAAAGAGAATACTTTACAGCATCTTGTTTGAGGTTGCATTCTATATCACACTCGACAGCGGATCTACTTACATCTGATACGTGACACTTAACGCATCCTATGTTTTACGATCAAGATAACATAGAGAAGCAAAGATAATTGATATTATTTAATAGCGAGAAACACCAAAACGAATTAATAATGAGTTTTCTTGAGGTCCAGCTAGGAATTTGGCAATTATATAAGGCTGAACATAATCCAAAGCAACGAATCATGCGGTAAGCAACAAGGAACACAATAATTCTTCTAATATTTAACAAAATGTGTCTATATGTATGTAGAAATAAAACCAAAAATATCCGCATATTGTTGAGTAAAGAGTGGAATCACAGTTATTGAAAAAAATGTCATATAGTAATTACAGAAATACAGAAATTGGGAAGATTTAATGTTATATGTGTGTGTATATATTTCTTTGTTTTTGTACAAATCTATACCATAGAAGTAGTTATGAATCTCATGTAATAAGAATCATTCTAATACTGAGCTTTGAACGCAGGCAAGCATGCTTTGGTTTATTAAACAAAATATTTCAAAGGAAGGAACCAAACATGTTTAAAATGTCATCGGCTCGAAGTTTGAAGTGTATCTATAATCCCAAAGATAGAGAAAGAATTGAAGCTGCTTAGGACGATCAAACTGCAGAAACTGAAATAATTTGGCCACTCTGTGACAAACAATACATGTTTACCTTACTACCTAATATGTTTACTTGTTTACAATACATGTTTACTTCATTATCAAGTTGACTTTATTACCCGGGAAATATTGGCTGAATAATTTGAGGTAATGGCTTGAAAAAAGGACTATTTTTTGCCCAGGTATCAAAAATCAAATTAACTAGACTATGGTAAAATTTATAACAGGGGAATTCAGCTGATAAAGATGAAAAATGTGTATATAGGTACATAAGTAGATGGAGTCAACCAAGCCGACATTCGTAAAACTGTCCATTAATAAATCCAAAGCAATGAATCTTATGTATTTTTGCACAGGGTGATTATTATATTTTATGGGGATGAAGATGAGACGTAGTCAGTTAGTTTATTAATAAAAAGTTGTTTCAAAATATTGTAGACGAAATATCTTTTGATCACCTAATTTGATAAAAATAATGATTAGGTACTATACTTGCATCTCTCAAATCGCGTTTTACTAAACGCGAGACTCATTAAAATACCACGACATATTATGATGCGTTTTCATTTTCTTTTATATTCGATTATCTGCATGTACTTGATTACTTTATTTATTGGAATATATGATGTAATGATCAATAAGGATTATTCATTATTTTATTACACAGAAGTTAAACATAAGAAAGGAATTATTATGGTAGTTCAATATTCTAAAAGTTATAATTGGGCATACAGAGGTTTTTCACAGATTGTCGAAAGATTTCCCTACAGCATTCACAAGAAATCCATACAATGATAAAAAACTTAAATGCTAGGTATGTTATGGAAGTTGCTGAGTCAGTATGATAGAGGTCAGGCACAGGCAATACTAATTAGCAGACTAAGAGTCCTGAAAATGCTTGTTTTAATTATGAATTCCCAGAAGATTATTCTTTTATTACGATTATATGAAATCGAAGACTATCGCGGTGGTTTGACATTATAAATAGGATAGAAACGAATTTACCGCGTGAAATTTGTAGCACCTGTCGTTTCGGTGACGTTGCAGCCGCCGTTGTCTAGGGTAGATAGTCTACCCTAGACAACGGCGACTGTAACCTCGCTCAAATATCGGGTGCTACAAATATCACGCGGTAAATTCATTTCTATCCTATTTATCATATTACGATTTACGATTATGTCACATTTTCCCTCACAAATAAAGTGAAATTGCGTCTATTTCTTTCGATGTGTATTTTAATACCACGAATAAACCACTTGAACAAGTAAAGATTTTAAAAGTACGAAATGTGTTTTTGTAGGCAAGAGGAAATGAAGATACGAATTACCAATTCTGCCAATTTGTCATTACATCACTCAAACTTATTTGGGTTTAAAAAAAGTATGTTAATGATACTCACGTCATGGTTATTAAAGTTCTTTGGAATTAAAACGATATATTAGCACTTGTAGATACGTCAGTCTTGCGATCATAAACAATGAACAAATTTAAATTATTAATGCTTATATAACCAGACTCATAAATTATATTTAAAAATAAAAGACAACATAGAGAGACGATCGGCACTCTCGACATGCGTTCACAAAGTCAAGGTGTTGCAGACTCGGCTACCGTTTAAATATTAGCAACAAGTACAGTTGGTCGCGGAATGAGAAGGCAGTGACTGCTTTGCGGATAAGGCGTACTTAACATTTGACATAAATTGCACGTCTTTATTTCTGTGGTTAGAGATAATGAAGTTGAAAGCGGAGTTGGATAGTTTTTTTTTAATTGAAGGTCCAACATCGATAAAAAGCCTAATGTATTCAAGTTATAACTAAATCTAGATCAGTTTTAAAGAAGAAAAATAATCTTCAGGGAATTGAGGTCAGACAGGGGTTTAAGGGGCCCAGTAAATATAATATATAGTGAATATTCCACATTTTACCTATTATTCTCAATTATCTCCATTTCTTTCATTTAAAATTATTGCATGCCAGCAAGAGATTTTTGTCTGCCTCTAGTCATATTTGAAAACTTTTTTATAACTTGAATAAAAACACATTTGTCTTGCCATCTCGACTATTCACCGATAATCATAAATTATAATTGTCTATGCAGCTTTTGGTTACCTAAATTCATACTGAATGGATTTTTATAGCATCTGCTTTGTTCAATCAAGTTACATATATTCATTTTCAAATATAATCAAAATATTCAGGGTTTATCCATTGACACAAAATAAGATTTATTTTATAAACAATCCTTTGGATAAAACTAACAAAAACTCCACCACTTCTGGTTTGGTTTAGTGTTTACAATCCGGCGAATCTGTTAAATTACATCGACTCGCGTTTGGTTAGCTGTGTGGTAGGCCACGTCGCGTCGTACAAGTAGCACAGCAGCGTACTGCAGAAAGTAGGGAACAAAACACAAACCGTTACGCATTTTAAATATAGGTTGAAAAAGAATAAAACAAGTTGGTATGAGAGTTCTACTTATTTAACATTTATTTTTCGAGTTCGCCCGGGTCGAAACAAATGAAAGCAAGATGCAAAAGAAAGATTGATCAGTGATGAGATATTTGGCCAACTAAATTCCAAACAGATGACTCTATGATATGAGTAAGTAAACTAACTGGGATGTTAAAAATACTTACGAATTCGGGATGATACTTGAACGAATCAAATGATGAATGAGACAGGGTATTAAAAGAAAAAGCAAATGGTTACAAAGAAATAAAATTGAATACTGTGTAATAATTTTCAAAATATAAATAAACAACATTAAAACACAGACTTCAAGACATATAGTATAAAAAGATGAAGGGGAGACCTCGATATATACCACTGCTCTATGCTTTTATATTTTATTTTCAAACACGCTATAGAAAGCCGATATACTCGTACGAAAGTGGAACGCATCATGTCAGCCTCAATGCAATTAGCTATACTATAATACTAAGCTCGTTTTCGTATTTTATATTTGTGCGTATAGACTGCTGCCTTTTCTGCCAAGATTGACCTTCATCCTATTGAGAAGCGTCGAGATCAGTTTAACAATCTGCTGGAAAGGCTATCTCGATGTTTCCGATTCTTATTCAATAACGTTGCTGTTAAATTATATTACGTTGCCGTTTACGTTGTATTTATTTTTTGATATTTTTAGTTATTAATACATATCGAAATAAAATAGCATTTAAACATAATGTTTCTAATTGCACATAGCAATTTTTATTATAATTCTTAGAAATTATCCACTACAAATAATAATACATATATTGATTTCATTTTAAAACAACAAAAATATCCTAATATGACATAGATTTACATCTCTAATCAGTGTTTAGCCTCAAAAATAACTGGAGTAAGTTCAGCTGAATCATTACAAGGAACTAAATTCGTGAAAATCATGGCACTTGACTAAATGCCCTCGAAAATATTTTTCAAAAAGTTAAGCGTGATCGATAGATTTCAAATGACTGACCGTTAGGAATTCACCCTTTGTTTACGGATCTACTTTAGTTACTTCGACCTCTGCCTTCACGTCGTTGACTTGATCTTGCACTGGTTCGACGATGGGGACTGTTTTAAGGTCTATTAGAGGTTCATAAGGGAATGGTTCACTTGGCTGGGATTGTAAATCCTGGATTTTTTCCGAATCGGCTTTGTTGAGGATGAGCTCTGGAACTGTGATTGCTGCGATGGCTGGCTTTGGTTCATCCGCTGGGATTTCTGGCTTTGCTTCTGGAATGGCGCTTTTTGCGACTGGCTCGTCGCTTTGCTGAAAATATACATTTGCCAAGTTTGGAATAGGATTTTTTAACATCAACGCATTACTTACCTCTTTAACGACTACAGGCTCTTCTATCTTTTCAACCGGTTTCACATCTACAACTGGAATGCTTTTGACGTCCTCGATTACGAGCTGGTCTTCGATATTCACAGATTTAGCTTCATTCGGGCTAGCTTCAGTAGGATCCACAGCTTCTACCGGATCTGGGATCAACGAGCAATCCTCTTGATTGGTCTTAACGAAGAAGGCTCTTGAAATCTTATATCTGTCTAGGACTCCGTATGCTCGTTGCAGGACTGCATTCGGCGACAAACGTTCTCTGGTCATCACCCAGGCATTTTCTGAAATATAAAAAAGCTCCATCTAGCGGACTGTAAGGGAACTACGCTTAGAGCGTAGTTCGGCGCGACCGTAACAGATAGCAACTCACGCGTATGAACTGGGCCGATACCGCTGCAGGACCATATCACAGCGAAATTTTCATAATCTGTGTCCAAGACTGAGTACTGAGTGTCGTATGGTACTGGAAGGGAGCTGTACTTGACATTGAGTTTACCTTCGCCTTCGCGTCCTACCAACTGGAGTGTGCCATCCAGCACTCTCTTTACTCCAGTGCTGCAAACATTAATTTTGATCATTGAAAGTCTCACTCTAATCATTGACAATTAAAATAAAGATACTAAGAAATAAAAATGTCCTACGACCATGCGATATACCATTTGCCTTTAAAACTATAGGTTCTTCCAAATTACTTAAATTCTTTCAAATTATGTAATACAAATTATGTCATAATTTTAAGGTAGGTATCGCTACTCACAAAGCGTTTTTAATTTCGTTGGAAACCCAAACTCTTCCATCAGGCATTTTCTCATATGTGGTCGTTACGCAGCGACTTCCCAATTCTGATACTGTGAAATACCTCTCCGATTCGTGCCATGAACCCAGGAATCGATTTATATTAAAATTCGCCATTGCCTAAAAATATCAAATATACATTAAAAGAATTTTGAAAATGCTTAAGCTAAAATGTTTTTAAAATTTATTTAGGTATTTTTTCTGATCAGCCTATGGAAAGTAAAAAATATCCATTGCCATTCGCGACTAGACTCCATAATGAGGGTCCATGTCTTGGCTGGGGTAAACCAGAGACCATATTGCTTGAATATCTTCGATTTGAGTAAGTAACTGTAAATATACCTACATTAGTGTTAATTGCAGTCATTTCGTTTACCAAATTCATATTGCGGACATTTATTTATATTCTAGATTATCGACTTACTTATATATATATATATATATATATATATATATATATATATATATATATATATATATATATATATATATATATATATATATATATATATATATATATATATATATATATATATATATATATATATATATATATATATATATATATATATATATATATATATATATATATATATATATATATATATATATATATATATATATATATATATATATACTAATGAGTAATATTCTCATTTTCAAAATTTGTGATAAATATTCTATTTTAAATTACTGAATTTCTGATTACCTTTTTTTATTTTTTAAAAAGTAGATTTTTATCAAAACCTTTTATAATTTTATGTGTAATTTTAAATCGCAATTTTATTTGTAATTTTTAATTTTAATTGGAATTGTAATTTTACAACCACATAGGGTTATAGAAAATAAATATCTGGAACTTGAACTGTTCAAGTTGAATTAGATGCTTTAAAGGTATATATGACATACAGTAAGGTACATTGACAGAAAATTCCAGGAAAGAAAACGATAAAGGAGAAAGTTAGCTCTCATCAAAAAAAAAGTACGTTTTTGAAGTTGGACCACTTAAACTGTTTTTAAATAAAACCTAACGTTTTTAAATAAAACTGATGTAACCTACTGACAAAAAGGTATTTTTGAATTGATTAAAAAAACTAACCAAGGCTACTGAAATGTAGGTGTTTGACACTTCTTTAAAATATATCTCTCTCATGTATTGAGTCCGCAAAAAATAATTACAGTTTCGGAATCAGCGTAGTGAATATAGTCAGGTAATGTTAAAAAATCAAAAATGTACAACTGGTAACAATACCTAATAAATACCGATTTCTATATATTGAAAAAAAAATTAACTCAACCTGGAATTAAATTTCGAATTCGAATATCCAAGCGACTAAATTTAAAAAAATATTTTTCTACTTGAAAAAGTAAGAATGAGATTCAATGGTACAGTTTTAAGCCATACTTTGAGGTCAGGCCAAAGTTGGTAAATTAAGTCAAGCTTTGAGGAACCTAATTTTACAATTAGGTTTCAGAATTAGCGTTTGCAGCAGCATTTTGCTGTAACATTTTGCTATAAGGTAATGCGAGACGACAATGTGCTGGGAGACTTACAAAAATAGAACTACACGTGTGCAAGTGTAATTTTTTTAAAGAAATTTAAAATACAATAACATAAGACATCCTTGCTACGAGGATAAGAACGTCGTAAGATAAATGAATAAGAATATCTGTCCATAGCTTCTGATAGTAATTTTATACACCCATAGAGCTACTTTAACCATCGGTTAGGCAGTCTGAATGTCTAGACATTTAGACTCCTTAACCGATTTCTAAATGTAGATTAGAAAATAAATAACTGACCTGATAATCTGGACACCAACCCAGCGATGGTATCTGCGCCGTGGCCAGTGACGCCGTCAGCAGCAGGGCAGCGCTCGTCCTCCACATGGTGTCTTTTGGCAGGGGAGCGGGTCTGGAGGAAAAAGGGTTGTCGTGAGATGCGAAGTCCTTGGCGCGAAGTGAGGCCCTGCGCCCCGTCAGGGACCTTTTATAGGGCCGCTTGGCGGTCGCCGACCGGACCGGTCCACCAGCCCTTGCCTTCAACCTCCTGTGCTATTCTCGTACCCTCACGTACTTAGATAACCCTCTTGGTACCCAACAAAATAGGGAGGGTGTAACTTGTTCCAGAATATTCGATTTTCACATCGATAAATGATACCATCACATATAAAGATCACCATGACGTAACCCCGAAAAATATTACTACATACACGATCACCATCGCTGAAATATTACGAAATACATTACTTTAAATTATATGCGGATAGGTAGATAAAAGTCGAACGCACATAATTATTTTTTACATAATAATATGGGTACATTCTGAGCCCACAAAGAGTTAAATATAAACTTTTTTCCTTCCACTTTTTTGTTGTTGTATTTGTTATAATCTTTATATACATAGGTTAAGTTAGCATCTACTCGCAAATAATGTTCATACAAAAGTATAGGTTAGCTCTAAAATATTGCCTGCAGGCAATACGCTCGCCTTTTCTTATGAATAAAACGTTTTATCATTAATATTATTAATTACATAATTATAATTTAAGTCTCATTTCGATAAACCTAAATAATATGAGAATTACGCCAAAATTAGTAAACTGTCCAAATGCTTTACTCTTTTAAACGTTTGTCGACAAACGTAAATAAGTGGAAAGACAAATTTAATTATTTTAAACCAACCATTTAAGAAACTTCAAGTTTTTCATTAAAATTCAGAAAAAAAGTCTAATATTTTAGCAGATTTTTTTGCTAAATTTTACTAATTTTTTATATATTATTTTATTAAAGGTAAATCACAAAGTATAATTTCCTGCAGAATTAAAAAAAAAAAAAATGTTTGGACCAGCAGCGCAAAAATAGAGCACACTGCAGCATCTTGGTCACTAAGTCAACACCGCCTAACTACACCTAGGCCTGTACTAAGGCAGGTGTACCAGGCAATATTTAACCTGTGCACACAAAAAAATATCAAAAATTCTAAATTATGTCTTTGTCATAAACATCTTAAAAAAATAAATTAAAATATCATCAAAAAATATTAATGAAATTTGTTTTTTTTTACGTTTTAAAGGGTTTATCGACTTACTGACATAGAAATCGATACAGGGATATGTCATTATAAAATAAACATCCTAAAATCATAAAGCCGGTTCCTTCGAATTTCAAAGACCATTCCGGTTCAAAATAACAAAAATTTTAACACATGAAACTTTTTGCTTTTATTAAAATTTTCCTATAAAATTTACGTATAATTGTGTAGTGTTGTTTTAGCGCTTCCGCGTGTATTTTTCGTCGTCTGGGAAGAATTTGAAGTTAACCTTCGAGACGGAGGTCGAACCACTGTTTATTTTTTATCCTTTCTATAAGCTAAGTCCTATAAAATCTTAATCCCCATCAGGGAAGACTGGAAGAATCCACATTGGCTCCAAAACCACAACGCGGACGCCTGGTTCACCGACGGATCAGGAACAAATGGACGATTTGGGCAGGCGTGTACGGACCCAAAACCAACCACACAATCAGAATCATTGGACAATATTCCTCGGTTTTCCAAGCCGAAGTGTTTGCCATATTAGAATGCATAAAACTCCAAAGTCGACTTGAGGTAAAAAAAAAGAAAAATCCTTATCTGCTCTGACAGTAGAGCTGTATTGGAAGCTCTGGCTAAAGACACAACAGAATCTTCTGAGCTCAAGAAATTGGAAAAAGCCAACAAAATCACCTTAACATGGATACTGGGCTATCAAGGCATACCCGGCAACAAAGAGGCCGATAGAGTGGAATGCCCGGTCGAGCCAGTTGTTGGGGTTCCCTTCGCGATAGGTAAGAAAAACTTCAGGGACTGCTTGGAGCAGGAACATCGGGCATCTTGGAAACAAAGCCAAGGGTGTCGCCCGGCAAAAGCCATGATGGAGCAACCACTTCCAAAGAAAACCAAGGCCCTACTTGATATGAGCAAGAAGAACATTAGAACCGCTATCGGTCTTCTCACCCTTAGAGCACAAGACCTCATCCGTAGAGCACATCTATTCAACCTTGACTTGACCGAGAGCATGGACTGCCGAATATGTGGCGAAGAACCTGAAGACAGCATACACATGGTTGGTCGCTGCCCAGGCCTCACTGCAAAAAGACACAGTTTACTGGGATGAGCCTTTCTCGAACCCAGCGATCTGCCCAACTTGGAGGCCAGTGATCTCCATTGACTGGTAAGCAGTACCAGGCTACTAGCAGACCACTGACCCAATCACATATGGGTAGTTAAAAAAGATCTTATAGGTTAAGGTGACATCAATGGCTAGAAACAACCCCCCCCCCCCCCTACTCCGTTTACTACTACTACTACTATATGCTCTAACCTTATCTGCCTTCCGAGATTCTGTAATCCTTAGCAATATTGTTGAAAGTGTGTGTTATGTTATGTTTTTACAGAATATTAATTACTCAAATCACACTTCCATCTATGTGTGAGTCAAGTTTTTCAGGGTTGTACCTCACCTGCCTTTACAAGTAGGTATCTACTAAGAAACATGACTTTTATTCGATTAATATTTAATTCTATATATTTTTTTAATTTTATAACAATTACTTTCATTCTGATAAATAATAAATGGAGTTCATTTGAGATTGAATTCCGACTCTTCGTCAGTGCTCGTTATCGCAGATAACACCTGATTTCTGTTAATATGTTGAATAATCTAGGAATTCCGTATTGTTTATTTTCTTACTAATCGATTCTTAATTGCACAGTTTCATCAACATTAAGCAACTGCGTACACCGTTATACGTACTCTCATTATGGGCGAAGGCTACGTTCCGAAAAGTTCAACTTAGTCTTCTTTATTAACTTATTGGGTTCGGATGTTCAGTGGTCGTCTTTTCAAATTCTCAGCCTTTGTTTTAGCTATTAGAAGTTGTCTTCTGAGTTAGTCGATATACCTACATTATTATGTTCTTTCTCGTCTACTGGTAACGTGTGAATAAGGAAATCTCTGGATTTCAAGTGTTTCTCTAGGTTTTAGATACAGCGCCTTAAATGGTAGACGGGAAATTACGCACTTTAGGAGCTCACTTCGAGCTCACTTTAGAGCTTCAGTTTTCAGCTGATCTGAATTCTAATTTGCACCTTTTCTTTGCCGATCGCTGATAGAACGTTTCATATTAGCATTTTTGGAGTCTTAGCGGTTGACATATCATATCCCATGAGGTTCATCTTTATCCACCTATCAATATAATAAAATGAAAAATGCGGAAAAATTTGAATTTTGGGGCGTTTACACATTTTGAAAAGTTTACACATCTACAAAATGAGCCAATTTTCAGAATAAAATCGAATGCATCGTATTAATCGTTCAAAACACATTCGATAGTTGTCTATGATGCTACAGCACTACTAGTCGCCATAGATTGATTGCAACCGAGACTCGAACGGCAATTTTCTGAGCGCATACCGACACAACGAGTTTCCAACTAAACTATTTGCCCTTACTTTTCCAGACATTGATAATAATATCTATTAAGTACTTTGCCCATTTGTGATGCTCTTTTTATTTTGCGTAATGGCGTCCGTCGTTTATAATAAATTAATAGTAAACGATGATACGATGCAATTAAACAATTAATTCATCGATATTTATTTATTTATTACTTACATACATATTCAAATAGTAGAGTACAAAAGCAAAATAATGTATAACCCAGAAATTACCGTTATATGCTTCTAAATTTACCTATACATCTGTCTGAGGCCAGGTTAAAAAGCTCATAAATTAAATGGTAATGTTTGTTTTCTAATGTGCCAAGTAAAGTGCAACTAAGCCCGCCTTGCTAGGCACTCTAGTGATAAGCCGTGGCAATGACGTTTGGCACATGAAAAAAATGAAACTTGAAGCTGATCGATGAGCGAATATTATTTTAATATCCTATATACAGGTGGGATAAAATAGTTACGAGACTGTTTTTTTTTGCAGCAATTTTCGTTTATTTTTATACATCCATGTTATAGCCATCAAATTAGTTCCCTTGGGCAGCTATACCTTGGCGGATGTGTTGTTTCACTCTTCTTAGTAATGCTGAGCCTCAACTTGAATCGCCTTCAGCTCCTAGGCTACGCTCTTTTGGATGATAGCAACTGGACCAAAACGATGTCCTCTCAGTTGGGTTTTGATCTTAAGGAAACACAAAAGCCCCAAGAACTGGGACCCGGCCAACAGGAGATTAGGGAACTAGAAGGATTTTCTATTTCCTATTCAATTATGAGGTTTTTTGGCATCGCCTTGGCACAAACCTTTCTCAAGCCTAAATTTTGAGTTAAAATCTGATGAAAGGTAAAACGATTCAAATACCATACTTTCAAGAATTGTCAAGATCCCTCACACGAACCCTCACTCGTTCCACATTTCTCACTTTTTGGTGCTGAAGGCCTCCATGAATAAGGTTCGTCTTCCTTTGCTCAAGCGACCATCCCCACCCTGGTGCGCGCATGCGACCTAGCGAGCAGTTCATGTCGCCTCGCTTGCAAGTAGTTATCGGATTAGTTATGGAGCCAAAGACAAAAAAGTGTAAGAGATTTGTAAGAGCTGATACTATCAGATCAGACAGTATTTTGACCATAGAATACCGGTATACAGTCAGCAAGCCGAATTCCGGGACACCTGGCGCTGGCGTACTAGGAAAGTTGTGATTTTAATTAGTACCATCAAAGGGTTTTGGAAAAGCGGAAAATTCATCAATAGATAGTGGATGCAATAAAGAAGTCGAAACAAATGGTCACACTGCTTATTGATAGAATGCGTGGCGTCAGCTTTACTTCATACATACGACTTCATACGACTGTTCAACAAAATGAATAGTGTTTTTCCTGCAGGATTGAAATCTAGGAATAGTCACGGCGTAAAGAAAAACCTAACTAAGTCACTTTTGACTATGGGTCGACAAGAAACGGAGACATTAATAACATATATATTAAAATAGTGCTCGATTTGTGAGATATATGTATATATATATATATATATATATATATATATATATATATATATATATATATATATATATATATATATATATATATATATATATATATATATATATATATATATATATATATATATATATATATATATATATATATATATATATATATATATATATATATATATATATATATATATATATATATATATATATATATATATATATATATATATATATATATATATATATATATATATATATATATATATATATATATAGTATTATTTTATATTTATCTATAAAGTATATATTTATTATATATGTATGTATATATTTATATGTATGTACCTAAATTTAATATTATTACGCTTTCTTATTCTATTTTTAACTTCTCAAATGTACCATAATAATATACAAAGATGTATTACAGCTAGTTACGTAAACCACTATACTTTTTTTATATTAAGCCTACCTTAGTACAGGCGAGGCCTAGTTAGGATGGCTTTGAATTTTAAAAATTAATGCAATATTATTGATAAATAAAGAATTTTGAATTTTGAATTTGAATTTGATACATGTCACTTGGCAGCTTGGGCTAAATGTTGTCCCCGCCAGCGGAGCCACGTGAACTGCCGCTTTAGGAGGTAACTCGATCTACGGAAATTGTGTCGACGGTGATGACGGCGAGATTCGGAATTAGGCATACATTCGAGCAAGCAGGCAAGCAAGATATGAAAAATCATATTGTATGAAGGATGCGAGTAAACGAAGATGTTGATAACGCATGTAAAATCCGCAATGAACCGCTATCGCATATATGCAATTCGTAACTGACAACGCGCATACATGTAATACGTAATGTAATGTAATGGAACGCATCGAGTGCGCAACAACTGCATCGCCAGCGTTCGCCGGACAAAACGAAATAAATGAAAATCAGTAACGCAGAGGCGTTGCTCGCCACGTCTATTCCGATCCACTCTTGAAGTTGGTACGAGGTGTTCCCTACGTGGCACAAATGATTCCTTATTCGGATAACATGAATGCCATGTGCATGTTTCATGTTTACATATTTGAGAAAAACATTAATCGCATGAATGAATCGAATTTTAAGGACACCTCATTTTTGCTTTATCTACTGTGTTTTTTTTTTGTTATGACAATTTATTATTGATTCTTTTGATAATTAATGGCTATGTTTAAAAAAAATATTATTTAAAGTTATTGCGTAACATTTTATTTTGAGTTAATATTTACTGCTGTTTATTAAATTTTAATTACATTAGTAAAATAATTAATTTACCTACCTAATTTAACTTTTTGATACCTAACCTAACTGATTTTGTATAATATGTGATTTTTACATTTATTGTTGAATCAATATCTTCAATAATGTTGTAAAAGATAATATTATACGCCTAAAAGGCAGGTTACACGGCACAGAATAATTGTAAATCTCCATGTTACCACATCACAATCACAATAAAAACTTTCCGGAATTAGAAGGAAATTTCCAATTCGATCTTTTTTGGAGATAAATGTTCAATTTACAAAAAAAATACATCTTCGTGCACACCTCCCCCCCCCCTCCCCCCAACCTCCCTTCTGCCCTCCCCCTCCCCCTTCCTCCTACCACCTCCCCCTCTCCCACCCCTCCTCCTTCTGCAATCTTCGTCAGTTACAATCGCATTTCGGCTTGATGGGGAGCTATGGTTACGGGGCGTGGTTCGCTGTCGTTATTTAAAGCGGTCGTACCACTCCGTTATCTGAGTGATACCCATGGCGACAACCTCGAAAGTCTGTGATCTTGCAAATGAAACTAAGATAAGTTTTTTAAAACGAAATTATTCGACAAGCGTATTCTTCTAGTTGACGTATAAAACCAATACCAGAGGCATGTATGGACCTTTACAGCTGGAATATTAGATTTATACAAACAAAATCCAAAGGGCGATGGATTGAGCTACATTAGAAGATACAAAAATCAAATTCGTTCATCGAAATTGCGAAACCATGGACCTTATTAATAGAGTCTGAACAGGAAAGCGAAATTCTGTGACGGGTAGCCATAGCAATGCTGTTAGAGCGATGACCCATGACGAATTTCTAATCCATACTTGATGAGGATAGCTGGTAGCAGAAGAGAGTTGGATCGATTTGAGGAAGTCTGTACCCAGTAGTAGGAGACTAAAGATTAAAAAAGAAGAAAGAGTATATTTTTGAAGAAAATAGTATGATATGCATAGTCTGTTCTAAAATTATCGAACCCTATTACTTTCCCGGTCCACCAATCGACGAGGAGGGAAACCATTCATACGATTTTTTTTCGAGATTTAGACGGACCTATCTATTTTGAGCTCCTCCTGAGATAATTAAGACCATTTCCATTTCTGTCTGTGTGTCTGTCTGTCTGTGTGCCTTTGTGTCTGTGGGTCTGTGTGTATTCCTCCACGATGGCGCCCACACGCTTTATCCGATTGAGCTGAAATTTGGAATGCAGGCATCTATTGGTCATGACAAAAGTTGGAATGTGGTTGAAATCGGTCCACTAGTTATATTTCAATCTCGAAATATTTAACTTAGAGTCGAAATATTAGATTTCTGTCTATATATCATTTTACTTTCCCGGCCCACCAACCGAGCGGGAGGGAAAGTGTCGTGAACGCGCATTTTTTTTCCGAGATGAATATGGAAATATACATTTTACCCCCTGAGACGATTAAAACCATTATCAGATTGAAGTCTGGCTATGTGTCTGTCTGTGTGTGTGTGTATTCCTCCACAATAGCACCCAAACGCCTAATCCGATTGAGCGAAATCGGTACGCATTTCGCATGCATCATTTGGTCATGGCAAGAATTATAAAGATTGTTGCTGAAATCGGTCCACCACTAATCGTGCGCATATTAATCTCGATCATATTAATTATATTATTCTCGAAATATTGGACTTGTATTATTTCTATTTCCTATATAATATTGTAATTTTTATTAAGTTTTTATTATTATATATATTTATTATTATTATATACATTTTTATTTTAATATTATTATTATTGTGTTTGGTTGGTTCATCGACCCTCGTTTTAAATGAAAAATATAAATTGCTTGCCCTGGAACAGATATATCCCAGTTGGGCAGCACTAGCCAGTGAATGGAAGAGGAAAGTTTTTGCCATTTGTTTTAATATTATACTTATTGTAAATGGTTAATTTAATAATTTCCATAAAATAAATAAAAATAAATAAACAGACTTGAAATTTGGTACACAAATGCCTTGTTAGTCCGAAATTTTGGCTGGAATACCTTACATACAAGCTACACTAATAATATTTAAATTCTGCCACATATTGTAATCAAATAATAACGCCATCTGCTGACGCTTAACCAATGAACAAACCGCGCCGCCCGAGGATATTGAAACGGAACCCAACTGGGTCTGTCTGCCGACAGAGAGAGGGCGACCATCGATTTTCAAATGAAATCAGTCCTTGGCTACTTGCCGGGAAGGTCTTGGGGTGACACAACCGATTTTTCTTCCCTCCTAAACAAATAAAGCGTCCTTCTGTGTAAGAATATGTGTAGAGAATATTAGAATGCATAATTTTCTCTCGTTTGCTGAAAACGTTGAGCACAGCATTGTAATGAATGGAAAGACTTTTCTTAAAATTTTATACAAGTTTTCCATTGTAAAAGTGCTGAAAAATTATTGCCAGCGTTTAAGTGGTTCAGCAAATAGCAGTCGAGGGTAGGAGTGGAGCCGGCGTAGCGCTTCATTTGGCAGAGTGGTTCGTCCGTTTATGCAACGAACGAAGCCCCGCGGTGAGCAGACTAGCCACTCCGGACTGCTATAGTCGGACCGCGGCCGGCTAGAAATGGCAATGGCCTGTCTTGCCCTTCGGAGGACAGTCGGGCAGCATCGTATCGCCTTCGCCCTCCACCGGATGCCGCAGACTTAAGCCATTTTATTGCGCAATAACCTCCTCTTTCGCCGCGATAAATCTACCGACGCATTTGCCTCCACCTCCCATATCTATAGTAACTACACCACTGGCGCAGTGGCGGTCGCAGTAGGTACTATTGTATATA